>MINK01192324.1:0-13418 GCA_001735545.1 Phormia regina | reverse complement strand
AAATTTTCTCTAAAAAATTTATCGATATCAATAATTTCCTACAAAAAAAAAAAAAAATATTTATCTTCAAGATACTTTAGTTATCTTTAAATATTCAAAAAAAAAAAATATATATATATTTTTTTTGTTATTTATTTTATGCATAAAAACATGAATTTATCGATAACTTTTCTCAAAAAAAAAAAAAAACTTTTTCATCTTTTATTTAATCATGATTATTATTGTCCACTTTATTAAATAATTCAATATTTATTTTCTGCTAAATGAAATTTGTTCCACATAAATGTTTTATATAAATATGCATGTCTGCGTGTTAGAACATGTGTGTGTGTATGTGTCTGTACAATTTCTATTAATTCCTTTTCATGCTTTTACTCCCTTAGGTACCCAATCACGTTATACTGTGCTGGAGCAACCCGGCGGTGTTTCAATATTACGCATTGAGCCTGTACGTGCTGGACGTGATGATGCTCCCTATGAGTGCGTAGCAGAGAATGGTGTAGGAGATGCTGTATCAGCAGATGCTACACTAACAGTATATGAAGGTAAGTTTTTCTTATACATAAGTACTAAATAAAACATGTGTGTTAGAGTTTATATTGAAACAAAAAAAACGAACTGACCCATCATGAGTGTCATAATCCTGGCCTCTGTCCACCCCTTTTTTTCTCTCTGGTTTCCTCAAGCAACTTTATATTTAATTAAATTTTATCAAAATATTTACTAAACTCTAAGCACCACCATCACCAACAACAACAGTTACAAAAAAATATAATAATAATAAAAACTAATCCTTGATAAACTACTGTTAAAGCAACAAAATTCTAACAACAAAGAAGAAAAAAAATAGCTGAAATATTGTATTTTTTTAAAGTTTTTTATTAAAAGCTTTTGGAGTATGGCAACAGCAACAACAAATATAAAATCTATAGGAAAAAAAAGTTGTACATTTAACTTTTTATATAAACATTTATCCTGGTAAAAGGATAAAAACTCTTCAGCAAAAATTCATATAATTTTTCTAGTATGGCTTAGTATTTCACTTTGCTAGATGAGTATTTATGTATGTATAAGTTTGTATTGGTATCACTGAGTGTATATGTGAGTGGGTATGAGTGTACGTATGTATATGAGTGCTTGTTAAATGTTGTTGTGGTAACATTTGATTTTGCTTTATTGATCTCTTTAACTCTTGAAAAAACTTGTTGAAAAAAAATTGAAATAAAAATATTAGAAAAACTCCAAAACTTTCATATAGTTTTGTACACAAATACATGTACATTGAATGGCTGCTGTTTAAAGAGAAGGACAAAGTTTTGACCCAAAAGCCTAATCAACTAACAAAGTTTTTTTTTTTTTTAAATATCTATCTATAAATGTAAGAGGGTATACGAATACAGTGACATATTTAGCAAAGTGTACAGTTGCAATATTTTTAAAAGAATTATTAAATATTTCAATCAAATTCCTTCAAAAACTTTCATATCATGTACTTAACGAATAAGGATATTTTTGAGATATTCCTAAATAATTACATACAGTTTGTTTCTTCTTTTAAATTATTAAATGATTCCGCTACTAGTTTTCAATGCCACTGTTGCTGCTCAATTACGGTGCAGTCGACTTTGCATTTGTTGAAACTAATGGTTTTTATTTAAACATAAGTATTAAATCCCCAATAAAAATAATTTAGCTTTATTTAAGTTTTGGTCAAGTGTGGTTTTTAAAAAAACCAAACACTAGCAAAATAAAAAAAATAACTGCAAATTTTTATAAATGAAAAGTTGAGTTAGCCACACTTAAAATCATGACACAAAGTTAGAGAAATAAACCAATCGATAATTTCGATAAATTTTCTATAAAAAAGTATTAATAACGATAGATTTTCTATAGTAAAATACTCCTATCGATAGATTTTCTATATTAAATTATTGTTATCGATAAGTTTTCTAGAGAAAATTATTGTTATCGACAAGTTTTCTATAGCAAATTATTGTTATCGACAAGTTTTCTATAACAAATTAATGTTATCGACAAGTTTTTTATAGCAAATTAATGTTATCGATAAATTTTCTATAGAAAGTTAATGTTATCGATAAATTTTCTATAGAAAGTTAATGTTATCGATAAATTTTCTATAGAAAGTTAATGTTATCGATAAATTTTCTATAGAAAATTAATGTTATCGATAAATTTTCTATATAGAAAATTAATGTTATCGATAAATTTTCTATATAGAAAATTAATGTTATCGATAAATTTTCTATATATCGCATAAATTTTTTCTATGCAAGATTCAATGTTATTGATAAATTTTCTATTAGAAATGTTAATGTTATTGAATGAAATTTTCTATAGAAAATTAATGTTATTGAATACTTTTTCCTATAGAAAATTAAATGTTATCGATAAATTTTTCTATAGGAAATTAATGTTGTCGATAATTTCCTATATAAAAATTATACGTATAATTCGATTAATATTTTCTATAATAATGTTATCGATAAATTTTTTATAGAAAATTAATGTTATCGATAAATTTTCTATAGAAAATTAATGTTATCGATAAATTTTCTATAGGAAATTAATGTTATCGATAAATTTTCTATATTAAGTTAATGTTATCGATAAATTTTCTACAAAAAATTAATGTTATTGATAAATTTTCTATAGAATATTAATGTGATTGAAAAATTTGTATAAAAACTCAAATTATTGTATGAAAAAATATAAATTTTCTCTAGTAGTGTTAAGTTAGTTAGTTTTGCTAATTTTTGTATATTTTTCTTTTTATACAGCTTCTTATGTCTTCTGTTTACCATTCTTATTTTAAGTATTTTAATTTTAAACTTTTTAATTTATTAATTTCCTTTAAATCCACTCATAATTTAGCTGCCCAAAAAATTATAAAAAAAGAATGGTCTCAGCTGTTGCTTTTCTCAGAAATTTTAACGAACATTTTCTTAATCTCCCCAAGAACTACTAACCAACATACAGTTAAACCACTTAAATACATTTTCAGTTAAAATCACACATACTCTTATACATAAGCTCACTCATACACAAAAGAACGCCTACAGAAAAGTATCAACAAAAAAAGGTACAAGCAAACTTACATGTACATGCCAGACAATAAGCAATAACGCCTACCCAATATTTATTTTTATTTATTTTTTTCCTTCACTTTAGATGGAACCTAAAAAAAATTTGCTTCCATAAAAAATTGTATACATTCACTGACTCTGTTTGACGCTAGGGAAAGGACGGAATAGTTATATGTTGCCCTAGTGTTTGCTGGTGTATCTATGAGTATTAATAACATAAATTGTAGTGTAACGCAAATTAAAAGGCAGCTGGCATATGGGATTTTCCTATAAATGTTTATATGTGTGAGTATATATAACAAAACTGATGATGCTTTTGCTCCTGCTGATTGTGATGACGACGATGAAGTGTATAGATGATGATGACAATGGTTAGCAATGGGCATAGAATGCAAGAAGAAAAAAAAATTATGAAAACTTTACAATTTGTTAGTTAATACTTGTAATAGTCAGTCGCGCCCTTAACATTTATAGGTTTGTTAGATAAATATATACATGTGTTTGTATTGTATGAGTTTGATTTTTAAACAAAGTAAAATTTCAGCATATGATGCTGTAGCATAGTGGTAAGGACATTTTAATAGGTGAACAAAATTTAGCATTCTATAGGAAATTGTTCGATAACAATAATTTTCTATAGAAAATTTATCGATAACATTAATTTTCTATAGAAAATTTTGCTCGATAACATTAATTTGCTTATAGAATTTATCGATAACATATAAACTTTCTGAGTAGAAAATTTATGCGAGTAACAATTAATTTTCCTACAGAATTTTATGCGATAACAATATCTTTCTATAGAAAAATTATCGATAACATTAATTTTCTATAGAAAAATTATCGATAACATTAATTTTCTATAGAAAACTTATCGATAACATTAATTTTCTATAGAACACTTATCGATAACATTAATTTTCTATAGAACACTTATCGATAACAATAATTTTCTATAGAACACTTATCGATAACAATAATTTTCTATAGAACACTTATTGATAACAATAATTTTCTATAGAACACTTATCGATAACATTAATTTTCTATAGAAAATTTATCGATAGCATTCATTTTCTATAGAAAATTTATCGATAACATTAATTTTCTATAGAAAATTTATCGATAGCATTAATTTTCTATAGAAAATTTATTGATAGCATTTATTTTCTATAGAAAATTTATTGATAGCATTTATTTTCTATAGAAAATTTATTGATAGCATTTATTTTCTATAGAAAATTTATCGATAATAACAATTTTCTATAAAAAATTTATCGATAACATTAATTTTCTATAGAAAATTTATCGATAACATTAATTTTCTATAGAAAATTTATCGATAACATTAATTTTCTATAGAAAATTTATCGATAACATTAATTTTCTATAGAAAATTTATCGATAACATTAATTTTCTATGAAAAATTATCGATAACATTAATTTTCTATAGAAAATTTTATCGATAAAATAATTTTCTATACGAAAATTTAGATTCGATAACATGGAAATTTATCTATAGAAAATTTTATCGATAACAATAAATTTTCTATAGCAAAAATCTTATCGATAACAATAATTCTATAGAAAATTTATCGAAACAATAATTTTCTATAGAATAATTTAAGTCGATAACAAAATTTTTATGAAAATTTATCGATAACAACATAAGTTTTTCATGCGACTTATCTATAACAATAATTTTATAATAAAAATTTTCGATAATAATAATTTTTCTAATGAAATTTTTCAATAAAATAATTTTCTAAGTAGAAAATTGTTCTAATAACAATACATTTTCTCCCATAGAAATTTTTTCAATAACAATAATTTTCTATATGAAATTTTTCAAAAACTAACTAAATTTCTAATAGAAAATTTTCTTCAATACATAATTTTCTATAAGAAATTTTTTCAAATAACATAATTTTCCATATAAATTTTTTTCAAATAACATATTTCTATGAAATTTTCAAATAACAATATTTTCTATAAAAATTTTTTTCGAATAACAATAATTTCGTATAAGAAAAGTTTATCGATAAACATGTAATTTTCTATAGCAAAATTTATCGATAAGCATTAAATTTTCCTAAGAAAATTTTAATCGATAACATTAACTTTATATAATTCTATCGATAGACGATTAACTTATATAAAAATTTTATCGATAACATTAACTTTCTATAGAAAACTTTATCGAATAACTTTAGCTGTTCTATAGAAAATGTGATCGATAACATTAACTGTTTCTATAGAAATTTATCGACTAAACATGACGAACCTTCTATAGACAATTTTGTTTTGATAACATTAATTTTTCTTAGAAAAACTTAACGATAAACAGATAATTTTCTATAGATAAATTTATCGATACAGATAATTTTCTATAGAAAATTTAACGATAACAATAATTTCTATAGAAAATAATTTAGTCGATAACAATAATTTTCTATATGGAAAATTCTAATCGATAACAAATAATTTTCTAAGAAAATGTATCGCAATAACAAGTAATTCCTATAGAAAATTTATCGATACAATAATTTCTATAGAAAATTTACGTACCAATAATTCTATACGAAATTTATCGATAACAATATTTTCTATAGAAAATTTTATCGATAAACAATAAGTTTTTTATAGGAAACTTTATCTTATACAATAATGTTTCTATAAAAAATTGTTTCGATAAAATATAGATTTCTATTATAAAATTTTTCCAATTAATAATAGATTTTCGTATAGAAAATTTTTCAATAACAATATTTTCTTATAGAAAATTTTTTCAATAACAATAATTTTCTATAGAATTTTTCAATAACAATAATGTTTCTATAGAAAATTTTTCAATAACAATAATTTCTATAGAAAATTTTTTCAATACAATAATTTCTATATTGAAATTTTTCGAGTAACAATAATTTTCTATAGAAAATTTTTCGATAACAATAATTTTCTATAGAAAATTTTTCGATAACAATAATTTTCTATAGAAAATTTTTCGATAACAATAATTTCGATAAAAATATCTATAGAAGATTTTTCGATAACTTTAATTTTCTATAGAAATTTTATAGATAACTTTAATTTTCTATAGAAAATTTATCGTAATTTTATATAGATTTATATAGAGTCTTATCTCCTAATGACAAACAATATTTTGGTTTTATAGGGTATTCAAAAACATCCTCATGTCTATTGCTAGGTGTCTTAACAAACAACTACATACATACATTCATGTTATATTGTTTGTTTGTTTAATATCACTTGCATAACATAAAATACACATACTCCCATGTGTGCATATTTGCTACGTTGTCTTTTACATTTAGAGAGTCATAACTCGATTGGCCTTTTTTTATTCTTTTCTCTTTCACTCTCCCTCTATTTATCAATTCCTTCCCCTTTTACCCTAAAAGTATGCTATGTTCTTGCTGCAGTCAACAATAGCTTTTAGTTTTATTATTGCATTTATGCATTTTTTTATGTTGTTTTGTTACAACACAAAGTTTCATCTTGTTGCTGTTAGTTAGTGTAGGAGTGTAAATTTTGTTAGTTGAGTTATTGTTAAAAGCCCATAAAGTATGCTAAGTTTATTAAAATAGAGGGCAAGCAATTTATGCAACAACAACAACAAAAAAATACTAAACTTTGTTGTTGCCGCAATTCTGCTACATACAACATTATTTTTTATAAAAAAAGTTAGAAAATAAATTTTAAAATATTTAGAATATATGTTTATGGAAGAATATTATTAAAATGAATGTAAAATATTTATTTATGTGGGTTCATTTAATGGTTGTAAATAAAATAAATGGTTTTAAATTTAAAAATAAAAACTTTGTTATAATATTTCTATAAAGTTTATTAAACATTTTAAAAGCAAATGGAATAAAAATTAGTACATTATTGGAAATTTTTCGTAAATAGCTTTCAGCTCCTTGAAATAGGCATAGTTTTTAATTTTGTTTAATTTTCAAGAACTTAAATTTTTTTTTTTGTTTCTTATCGCCTAATTATATTCTGCTAATTTTTCCTTTTTCGATTTTCTGTTATTTTATACATTCCCCTTAATATTTACCTAAACACCTTTTTATTTATAATTTACCTAAATTATTTAACCATAATTTATACCAGAATACTAATATGTAAAAAATATTTCTTTGGTTATTTTAACAAGCTAACTTCAATTTAGTACAACATTTTTGTCTATTATAGAATTTTGAACAAAAACAAAAAAGCATTGAAAATAACAAATATTAGAAAATACTTCGCCACTTCTAACTACAAAACCATTTTTCGTTTAGTTTATTAATAGTTTTCCGTTTACCTCATGAATTGGCTTTAGAACAAAGCTAGGAAAAGGAATAAAATCATTTTAAATGCTGCAATATGGCTAAACGCCAAAATGTATGCAATACCATACTAACATATATGAACAAACGGTATATTACATCTGTCTTACAATATAAAAAGGAAAATACAAATTATAATTTTTGAAAAGTGTTGTTAGTAGATAATAATGAGCGTTTAATAAAATTTCTATAGAAAATTTATCGATAACATTAATTTTGTATGGAAAATTTGTCAATTGTAATAATTTTCTATGGAAAATTTATCGATAACATTAATTTTCTGTGGAAAATTTATCGATAGCATTCATTTTCTGTGGACAATTTATCGATAACATTAATTTTCTGTGGACAATTTATCGATAACATTAATTTTCTGTGGACAATTTATCGATAACATTAATTTTCTGTGGACAATTTATCGATAACATTATTTTTCTATTCCATTAATTGTATTTAGAAAGATCCATTAATATTCTCAAATATTTGAGCTTTGCCTTTCGAAAATCGTGGGCAATATAGAGCTTTTTGATTTGCGCCCTAAAGTATGCTAAATTAAATTCATTTTAGCTTAAAAATTCATTGAAAAACCTACTACTCCTTTGGCCTTTGGCAATTAAACTTAATAAAAAAAAAGTAGAAAAACGAAACATTTAACTTTTATTTCACAATAAAACTCTTTACCTGATTGTTGCAACAATAACAGAAAACACATTTCAAAAATAATTAAAATTAATTGTAGCAATTGTTGTAATTTTCATTTTTCCAGCATGTGAGAGTCTAAACAAAGAAGAGTATTCAGTTTAGTTTTTTTCTCTCTTTCTCTCTCTTTAGTTGCCATTAATAATTACAGTAATTATTGTTAATATTACAATGTTTTGTGTTGCTTTTTATTTCAGGGTTTTAGAACAATTTTCGAGAAAATTAAAAAAAAAAATATTTATGGTTGCAGAAATGAAAGCAGAAATATTAAAACAAAGTGGTAAAATAACAATAAAATGAACACTAATTTTTAATGAAAAATAATAATAGTTAGATTGTGTTTTAATAAGCTTATTTTTTTTTTTTTCTGCTGAGAATAGGGGCAAATAAAGGTTTGGCATTCTTAATGTAATGAAAATTTATTAAAGTATACTTTTGGGAGTTATAATTAGTATAATAAGTGAGGTGGTCGTTTAAGAGGATTTTTAAATTTAAATGGGAATAAACAGAATTCTTTTCTTATAAAAATTAGACTTTTGAATTTTAAAAGTTATTTAATAATCGAAGCCTTTGAGTGAGTGATTGACTAATCGCTTTAATAGTTTTTTCCTTAAATAAAATTCGTTGGAAAATTTTGGTTACCATCTTTAACAATTTCTTTGTTGTGTCTTCTCTTAATTGATTGCATTTTTTCTTTATCTTTAAAGTTTAATTTTCTAAAAATCCTTGTAACATGTTGTTTTAGTCATTATGGGTGGTCTAGTATCTTTTACAGTTTTTGCCTTTTAACACTAAACTCATAAAATTGTTTGCTCTCCTACAAGTTGCTACACTTGGCCCGTATTGCAAAAAAACAAAAGCAAAAAATAGAAAACATTTTAAAGGTCTAAACTTTTAGCTATATAAAATACAAATATTTTACAAACTTAATACCACCCATGGCCTCTTGAGAGTTGTACCATAATGATACATCGAAAAAAATCCAACTACTTGAAAAACTTATGTTAAATAAATTTCACAACCAAAAAAACAGTAAAAACTATCTTTGTACTTCCAGCTAACAAATTTTCTGCATCTTTAAATTACAAAACAAAAAAAGTCCTTCAAACACTCTTACACTTCCACACATATAAACTCTTTTTCCTACAACTATAAGAAAAACTTTTAGCCAAAAATTTTACATAGTTGAGAGAATGTTTTTTTTTTTTTTAAAGGAAAACGCATAATTTAAAATGTACATGTAAGGGTTAAGGGAATAAAAAAACCCCCCAAAATAAATATACAAGTATGATTAATGAATTTAACGGCCATTGAATATAAGTTTAAGTAGTTTATTGCTTTAGCAAGAATATAATAAAATAAAAACAACAAAAAAAAGCTAAAAATTATGGCAATAAAATTGGAAATATGTTGGCTTTTCAAGCCATAATTTACTAGACTTTTCTAAAAACATAATTTGAAGCAATTTTATGCAATCAGCCTAAATGTATGCTAAATTTTGTATTTTAAAATTATTAGTTTTTTGGGGTGTTATGAGCCAAAACGTCGGTACATTTCGGTAATTTTCCTATTATAAAGTTGCATACTTTATGGCAACAATTAGTTGTGCATACATACGTTTAGTTTGTTAAGTTTCTTCCATTTGTTTAGCCCGTGTTCGAAAACAAACTTTATAGAATTTTTTTTTTGTGCTTTTAGTCGGAAAAACAAATAGTTTTTAAGTTATAAATTTTAAAGAGAGGAGTGAAAAGCAATTGCTAAGTGAAAAAATATGAAAACAAGTAAAGAAAAGTTGTTAGATCATTAGGATTTAATTGAAAAAGCTTATAGTGCAAAAGTTGTTTAATATAAAAGCCTTAAAGTATGCTGTAGATTAAGAGGAAGATAATATATTTCAAAGAAATTATATAACAATTTAGAGCTATTTTTGTTAAGAAAACTATGATCTTTTTAAGCAATTTCAAAACGTTGTAAACTAAGAAAGTATTTTTGGTCTAAAATTTTGGCTCAAATTCTAGATAACAGTCATCAAAATAAACGATATGAGTTGTGGATCTTTTTGAGTAAAATATTATTTAATTTCTAACAGATTTTAACTTAAGATGTCACAGCATTTTGAATTTGAAATTTATTTTATATATAAAAATCTATTAAGGAAGCTGAAGGACTTTGCTATTTTATTAGATATATGATCTGGTGCATACTTTTTGGGGCAAGAACAATAATATAAATTTAAAATATGTATATAAAATAGTATAAATTCTATATTTTTGTCCCATTAAGATAACTGAATATGATTATATTATTATTACAAAAATAAATAGTTTATTTGATGCTAGATTTGGTGCATACTTTTCGGAGCAACAATAAAAAAGTAAGAAATATTTAAAATATGAAAATTTAATAGTATAAATTCTAAATTTTTGTCCCATTGGGAAATCTTAATCCTATTTCTTTTGCAATTCAAGAATAGAACTTATTTCATATAAATATTTTTATTCGATGTTTTCTTTGGTGCATATTTTTCGGGGCAACAATGAACAAGTATTTTTTTTTTAATAATTAAATTCCCATATGGGTCTTTTTCTAATTTTATTTAAAGAATTTTTTATATATAAAGATTTAAGCTACAAAAATTTAAAACTTAATTATGGTAACTTTAAGAAAATGTCCACTTCATTTTAGTACAATTTTGCATCCTTTCATGAGGAGAACTTTATTATGATTAAAAAACGTTGATTGATTTTTTAAAAGAAATATAAAGATATTTAAAGCTATTTTAAAATCTAAATTATTAATTCAATTGTGCTCTTAGTACTCTTTCAGGCAATAATTAATTTTTTTTTGTTAAAATGTTGCCTAGTTTTAGGCAGAAATATTAAAAATTGTACACCTACAGAAATTTCTAGTGATTAAAATTTTACTTTTTATTATTAAAAAGTATTTTATTATACTTTCAATTATTAAGTTTCATTTATTTCATACATATATTTTTTTAATAAAATTATTTCTCTACCTATTTATGTTTTATTTATTTCACTTTGTTATTATTATTATTATTATTTAATATTCAAGTCTTTTATGTCTATTTAAACAAAGATACAAATTGTGGTTTCCAACTTAGTGATTTTTTTAAAAGCATCATAAATTATAAACTACAGCCATCACCATATCACTGCAGCCTCCATTTTTACTGCCACGCAATATTCTTACATTTTTTTCGAAGCCATTTCTGCCATACGTTTGTTTCTTTCCGCATGTTACCACCTTCATGTAAAATGCATTTATTTACTTCATTCATAAACATCTTTCATGTAACCATTACTTGATTTTTCTGATGCATTCTTAGGTTATATTTTCATTTTTAGTTGTTTGTTTCTCAGTAACCATTACAGCCAAGCCATTGTGCATTAGCATTAAATTGTAAAGCATGCAAGCAAGCAACCAACCAACCAGTTATCCGTCCAGTAAGCTAGCCAAGCAACTAACAAATGAACAAATAAATACATGGGTATATAAACGTGCAAAACCTACATTAAGACAGACGCATGGACAAAGTGGTGGTTTGGTAGAATGAAAAAAGAGGAAGAAAAAAAAAATACTAAACTAAACGTTTATCTCATAAATCGTTAAGTGTAGCCAACAAACCATAACACAAACAAAATAGTACATTTAGACTTTAAAGACGAGGTATTTTATAAATGCGAATACAAAAGTTTAGTTTGTTTTTTTTTTTTTTTTTTNNAGTTTAGTTTGTTTTTTTTTTTTTTTTGCGAGAGTGGAAAATAAAACTATTAATAAGGAATACAATTTTATTTTTAAAGGTATTAGTGAAAGAAAAAATACCTTAATCTAAAGAAATAAATAAATGAAATGACTATAGTTTAGTCAATAGTCTTGACTATAGTCTAAACAATAATCTTGACTATAGTCTAAACAATAGTCTTGACTATAGTCTAAACAATAGTCTTGACTATAGTCTAAACAATAGTTTTGACTATAGTCTAGTCAATAATCTTGACTATTGTCTAGTCAGTAATCATGGTATAGTTTAGTCGATAGTACTGACTAAAGTCAGTATTCTTGACTATGGTCTGGTCAATAGTCTTGGCTATAGTCTATTCGATAGTCTAATCAATAGCTCTGCCTTTAGTCTAGTCAATAGTACTGACTATAGTCCAGTCAATAGTTTTGACTATAGTCTAGTCAATAATCTTAACTATAGTCTAGTCAATAATCTTGACTATAGTCTAGTTGATAGTACTGAATATCGCCAAGTCAGTATTCTTGACAAGTCAATAGTCTTAACTGTAGTCTAGTCAATAGTCTTGACTATAGTGTAGTCAATAGTCTTGACTATAGTATAGTCAATAGTCCTGACTATAGTCTAGTCGACAGTGCTGACTATAGTCAAGTCAGTATTCATGATTATGACTATAGTCTCTTCGATAGTCTAATCAATAACATTAACAATAATATAGTCAATAACATTGATTAGTCCAGCCTATAGTCTGGACTATAGTCTAGTCTATAGTCTTGACTATAGTCTAGTCTGTAATCTTGACTATAGTCTAATAAATAGCCTTTACTATAGCCTAATCTATACTCTAGGTTATTGCCTTGACTATAGTTAAGACTATAGTTTAGTATATAGTCTGAAACATAACCTAGTCTATAGTCAAGACTATAATCTAGTCTATAGTCCTAACTATAGTTTCATCTGTAGTCTATTAAAAAGTCTTGACTATAGTAGTCTTGACTATAGTTTAGTCTATAGTTTTAACTTTAGTCTTGACTATAGTAGTCTTGACTATAATTTAGTCTATAGTTTTAACTTTATTAAGGATATAGTTTTGTCTATAGCCTAATCAACACCAATAGTAAAGAGTTTCCACTAAAACATGGTATCTATCCCGGCTATTATCTCATCTGTATTTATGAATATAGTCTACTCAATAGTTTAGTCCATAGTCTGAACTATAGTCGAGTCTATAGTAAATAGTTCCAACTGTATGTTCCCTATAATGTATTCTATGGCTAAGTTTATTTTATTTTAGTTTCCAATTATTTCTTAATCTTTAATTTATGTTAAACATAAAAAGATTTTAAAACATTAACTATTGTTGTTACCTTTGCCTACTGTAGGGTATTAGCTTTTTGTTTAAAACCTTAACAATATATTTAAAATCATTTGTTGTATGAGTGGGAAGTAAGAAAATGAAAAATCTGTTTCTTATTGACTTGATTTGTTTTTAA
>MINK01192297.1:0-11927 GCA_001735545.1 Phormia regina | reverse complement strand
AGTATGTTGCTCTTAGTTTATGGTCACCTGAACCATATTTTTTCTCTGCGTGTATATTAAAAAAATTTTATTAAAATTATATTTAAGTATTTCTTACATTACTTTTTAAAACGATCAACACTTATGGAGATATTAAGACCTATTTCTGCAAAAATAAATAAATTTTAAACAAAATTGCGAAAATTTATTNNATGATCGGCCCATTATTTCACCTAGCCCCCATACAAATGTTCTCCCGGAATAGAGTTTTAACACTCAAAAATACCTTAAAAATTGAAATATTTTAATGAAATTTAACACAAATAAGTTTTATGTAAGCATAAATCTATGTGCCAAATTTCATGAAGATCGGTCCATAATTTACCATAGCTCCCATATAAAACCCTCTTTCGAAAATCACCAAAAAGTGATTCTGTAATATTATGTTTTTATTTTCCACTTAATACAAGTATAGGTCCATAATTGGCTCCTTCCCGAATTTTGGTACACATAGGCAATGGTGTAGGATATGGTCGGTCTTGACCGACTATACCTTCTTCTCTCGTTTTGTTTTTCTTTAGGTAAAAGCTAGTAATATTTTCTACCAAAAAGTAAAAATATGAAATTTAAGGCTCAACTACATATAATAATTTCGCTTCAACTGCGACTGACAGTGTTTGCGTACTTTGGTACTTTAAAGTTGAACATTTTTCATCTTCGAAGTACTTAACGTAGAAGTTTGGCGTACTGATTTGGTTCTGTTCCAAATAAATGCATATATTTTACTGCAGCTGTCAGTCGCAGTTGAAGCAAAAGTATTCTATGTAGTTGAGCCTTTAAGATAAGACAAACTTCAATTATAGGGGAAAATATAATAAACCATATAAAAAGTACCAACAATAATCAAGGTGGCGTTATAAAGACAAACTTGTCAGAGCTCGAGTGCAGACGATTTTTTTGACGTTTGTCTTGATAAAAATTTGTCTAATGTAGACTCAACGTAAACATCGACTACAATCGTCGGCGAATTTTTACAAAAGCCGCCGCCGCTGTTAAAATTGCTCGACGAAGGTCTCTGTTAGAAATTCAGCCGCTGAATAATTTCAGCGCGTTCGCAAGGCAAAGCAAAAAAATACCAAGCCGACAGATACACGCTAATTTTTTGTGCTTTCGTAGTTATTTAAAATTGTGAAATTAATCTAGAATAATTATAAAATTATTGACAAAGCATTTATTTAAAGGTAATTATTAATAAAGTGTAATCATTTTAATAAGACATTCGTCGGAGAAAACTTATTTTGTTCAAAAAAACATTTTTCCTAACCTCATGTGTTTTAAAAATGGCGTCTACCGGTGTGCGAACAAAAAAGCCAACTAATTTTCTTTTATTCTACTGAAATTACATTTTTGCAGCACAAATAGCGGCTTCACAAAATTCAATAAACAGTTGACGAAAGTTAAGAAAAGAAATAGACAAAAATGGCCGATAATGACGATCTTTTAGATTACGAGGATGAGGAGCAAACCGAGACCACTGTTGCCGAAACACAAGAGGCACCCAAAAAAGACGTAAAAGGTACTTACGTATCTATACACAGTTCTGGTTTTCGCGATTTCCTCTTGAAGCCAGAAATTTTAAGAGCTATTGTTGACTGTGGTTTTGAACATCCCTCGGAAGGTAAGAATTGCATGTTCCTAAATTAGTATATTAAACACGTTATATTTATAATAAAATTTATTTTTAGTACAACATGAATGTATTCCCCAGGCTGTGCTAGGCATGGATATTCTCTGCCAAGCAAAATCTGGTATGGGTAAGACAGCCGTGTTTGTGCTTGCAACATTACAACAGCTGGAACCCACTGAGAATGTCGTTTATGTACTAGTCATGTGTCACACTCGTGAACTTGCATTCCAAATTAGTAAGGAATACGAACGTTTTTCCAAATATATGCCAACCGTTAAGGTAAAAGTGATTTCTATACAGCTTCACATTTACTTCATGTTAAAGAAAAAAATATTGTTTGCTTTTTGTAGGTTGGTGTTTTCTTTGGAGGTTTGTCCATACAAAAAGATGAAGAAAGTTTGAAAAATGTAACACCTCATATTGTTGTCGGCACACCTGGTCGTATATTGGCACTTATTCGCAATAAGAAGTTGAACTTGAAGCACTTAAAACATTTTATTCTTGATGAATGCGATAAAATGTTGGAACAACTTGGTAAGTTTTATATTCGTTAATATCTATTAAAACTGAAAAAAATAAATAAATAAAAAAGCGATTGTATTTCAAGAATAATAATTATAATTTCTTTCAAAAATGGTCAATTTAAATAATGAAGATTTACTATTAATTAAATTGTTTGAAAATAGCTTTTTTATTTGAAATATGAATAATTTTTTAGTATTAAGATCTGGGTCCCTTACGCTTTATAATAAAAAACTTGTTTCAAAATGTGAATCATTGTAAAATTAATTATGATCTTTGTGTTGATTTATTGAAAGTTAAAAATAAAATAATGTTTATAGTAATTTCATACTTTTTTTAATGATTAATTTCAGATATGCGTCGCGATGTTCAGGAGATATTCCGCAGTACACCACATGGAAAACAAGTTATGATGTTTTCCGCTACTCTAAGCAAAGAAATCCGACCGGTTTGCAAAAAATTTATGCAAGATGTAAATATCAACGAGTTTATAATTCTATCAATACTTCTACCACTACTACTCCAATTAGTTGTTCTAAAAAATACTAATCGTTATGCGCCACCACTAACTAAGCAAAATCTCAAATCGCATCTCCTGACCACTTGCATTTTTTTAAAGCAACATTAATTCGAGCGATGTTTCATCTAAATTTGTATTTTTCACACAATATGAAAAACATAAAAAACGGGTATAACTAACGAAATTGAAATATATTTCTAAACGGATACCATTTCGAATACAAACGTTCAGCAGCATTTTGATGCTTATAATAACGTTATTTAAATAACGGTCAAACTTTATCATATGTACGCAAGCATTTAACATGATAAAGTTATAAATTTGTACAAAAAATAAACGGGATAACTAAAACGATAACAATGTAACTCATAATTGCCTATAAATAATTAAAATAAAATCGGTTTATAACACACTAAAATAAATCTACAAAAGTGAAAATTTACGCAAAATAAATTAAATTATGATCCTGATATGAAAATTGCCATTTTCTTGGAAAAAAAAAATAATAATAATAATTACTTCGCTTTTTCAAACGCTAAATAAACTTCAGTTTGGTGTTCAGTACAGCCATTAAATATTTTCAATTCTATGTTGGACTCCATCCAATGATGATCACACACAAACACACAACTTTTGCTCAGTCACTCCTACTACTTACTGTCTGTTTCGTAGGCTTTTTATTGTGTCTGTGGCGGTAATTGCTAACGACTACTTAAAGAATCCCACTTTTTGAATGCGAAAGACTTGTATTGAGAACGTTTTGGTGGTAGTGTGGCCGTATGTAGAGTAAAATTAAGTTAAAAACATTTAAAGAGACACTTACGTATATAACTTACTTAAGTAGAACGTTTAATAAGACGATATTAATTTTGAGTTATGTTATCATATTGAATATTTTTTAATTATTTTGACTTTCTAAATTTTGTAGCCCATGGAAGTATATGTCGATGATGAAGCTAAATTGACGTTGCATGGTTTGCAACAACATTACGTGAAATTGAAGGAAAACGAAAAGAATAAAAAACTATTTGAACTATTGGATGTACTGGAATTTAATCAGGTATTTGATTACATAACAAAAACAATTATTTTATATTTTACTAATTTTTTTGTTTTTTTTAAAGGTCGTTATTTTTGTTAAATCTGTGCAACGTTGTATGGCTTTGGCACAATTGCTAACAGAACAAAATTTCCCTGCTATTGGTATTCATCGTGGTATGACCCAGGAAGAACGTCTGAATCGTTACCAACAATTTAAGGACTTCCAAAAGCGTATACTGGTAGCTACCAATTTGTTTGGTCGTGGTATGGATATTGAACGTGTCAATATTGTCTTTAACTATGACATGCCTGAGGATTCCGATACATATTTGCATCGTGTAGCTCGTGCTGGTCGTTTTGGTACTAAAGGTTTGGCCATAACCTTTGTCTCGGATGAGGCTGATGCCAAGATTTTAAATGAGGTCCAGGACAGATTTGATGTTAATATTACCGAATTACCAGATGAGATTGATTTGTCATCATACAGTAAGTGTTATATTGTTGCTTTTAAAGTAAAATGTTTTTTAATTCTTATTTCACTTATTTTTGCAGTCGAGGGACGATAAATTATAGCAATTAAGTTGTGTCTGCCAATTTTATTCTTCTACCAATAAATTATAAAATAAAATAACTAAATCAGAGGAGGGAAGGAAAGTTGGCAGTTCAAGAATGTAAAACAAAACAATATATAAAAACTAATTTCATTTACAACATCCTGAAGAATTTTTTAATAAAAATATTCAACAAGAATAACAACAGTAATGACACACTCCCAACAAGAAGAGTTTTTCTTATTTATTTTAATATTTTTACATGAATTTTCTGCTCTAATTTTATATTATGCTTGCTTAGTTTTAAAGCAAGCGGTCATTAGAAAAAAATTTAATTGTAGGCTTAAAAATATAATAAATTACTACTCATAGCCATTTTTTTCATGGCGATAGCGGTAGAAAAATAAACCTTAACGTTTTTTATTTTAAATAGAACCAATAAGATACATCTTCACAAACTAAACATTAAATGTATTCATTTATACGGATAAATCTACAAAATTCGTAAATTCATACGTTATACTCACGTGTTATATGAACGCCCTTTGCAAATAGTTGTCTATTCCTTTAACTTTCTTAAAATTATTTGGCAAATAAGAATTGTTTCCAGTTTTTTTGCTTTTAAATTTCGTTTTTATTGTGATTTGAATATTTAAAAATTAAACGAGAGAAGAAGGTATAGTCGGTCAAGACCGACCATATGATACCCTACACCATTGCCTATGTGTACTAAAATTCGGAGGAGCCATATTACTGGATCTTATACTTGTATTTAAGTGGATAATAAAACATAATATTGCAGAATATTACGTCGATATTAGATCAACACTGTATTTATTCGCACTTTTTAGCGCATATCCCCGAAATCGGCGTTTTACATGGAGCTATGGCTCAGTATGACCGATGTTCAATGAAATTTTGCAGAAGGCCTAATTATTTTATAAATAATAATATTAAATTATATAACATTTTTATGGGATATTGCACGTTAAGTTATTTTTCGAAAGATGGTTCATATGGGAGGTATGGTAATATGGACCGTCTTGATGAAAATTTGCACATAGATTGTATATTTACATAAAACTTCATGTCAATTCATTCATTTTAAGTTATGTTTGATGTAAACTGTTATTCCGTGCGTCGAGAACATTTGTATGGGGCTAGTTGAGAATAATGGGCCGATTATGACAAAATCAATGGCGTTCGTCCTATGTACCAAAATCATTGTCCAAGTTATCATCAAATGTATCTCTAAACTGACGTACCTGTTACTTTGCGCAACAAGCTTTTACATGGACAGCCAGCCAGTCAACCAGACGACGGACGGGCGGACATCGTTAAATCGACTTCAAAAATCATTCTGAGTCGAACGCGTTATACTTTTAAGGTGGGTGTTAGGAAATTTTTCTCTGCGTTACAATATTTGCACAAACACATAATACCCCAACCACCTTTGGTGGTGTAGGGTATACAAATAAAAGCGGTTTTCATATAATCGCATAAATGCCTCATAAAATTGATATATTGTATAAATTTATAAGCTCGTAAAATATTTGCCAAACTTTGAAAAGTTATTTAAACAATTTATATTTCTTTACACTACAATTTTAATGAGTAAACCACTTCATGAACTTTTATTTTTTATTAATTCAATTTAAAATGTAAACAAATAATTTTCAAAAGAAAAATTAAAAAATTATTGATTTAAATGTTGAAAAATTGATCAATAGGCAAAATTCCTGATGCAAGTAAAGATATACAATGAAGAAAAATATGGGGAATTCATCTAACACGTAGGTATATCATATAAATTTACGAATTGCGAAAATTTATACGTTTATACAAAAACCCTTTAATTGATTTTCTTCTTTAAAATTTGAATATTTCAAAATACGGGTTTACGAATTTATTTACACATTGAAATTGAAGCGTAAATATGTTAAAATTGTGTAAATTTTCAAACAAACTTTGACAAATATTTTACAAGCTTGTATTTGTATAATTTTATTATTATTATTAAGAGGCAAATATACGATTGAATGACAAATATTCTGACTTCATTATTTTATGATTCATTAATATTTGATACCATTATTATGCGATTAAAATATAACCAAAAAAATTGTTGATATTCATCACAGGACAATAATCCTGCGAGCATTTATGACGTAACAGGTCCTAAATTTTAGGAATTTTATTTTGCGCTGCGGCAGAAATGAGATGCAGAATTATTCTCTGCATTTGCCAAATTAGGGAAGTTTTCATTTATGTATATTTGCGAAATTTGCCGACCTAGGGCTCAGCTTCATCCATCAATTTCAGGATATATCGTCGATGGGGAGCAAATTTACCGCTAAAATTCAGCATTGCTAAAAATGTTGCCACATCATTTATGATATTTTTTTAAAAATTAATATTAAAATTTATATTTTATTTATATTTAATTCATTACTTTGAATCTATATTAGACAAATTTTTATCAAGAAAAACGTCAAAAAATTATCGTGATAAAGATTTGTCTAAAAATTGTTAGCGCTCGAGCTCTGACAACTTTGTCTTGATAATGCTTGGTAAAAGACGCCATCTTGATTGTTGTTGATTGTTTTAATATAGTTTATTATGATATGCGTTTTTCCCTATAATTGACAGAGATAAAAAATTATCTACGACTCAAACAAAAATTTGACGTTTTTCTTGATACAAATTTCTCTAATATAGACTCAACGTTATGCTTGATCGAGATCAGCGGCTGTAATTGTGTCATGAAACTTTCTTAAAAAAACCCCCGGCGGCTGGATTCAGCCGGCTTACAGCTGAACGGCGCTGATTTCAGTGGACGCCTGTTTAGTTAATTATTGTTGCCACATAGCAGAAATGTTATTATTATTTTTTTAAATAAATACGACAACACTTTAATGCGATAGATAAAAATAACGGAATATTGTGTAGATAAATTATTCAGTTTTTAAATAATTTGTTACAAGTTTTGCACAGCGATTGTGGATAATCTTTATATATCATTATTTTTTGTAAATTCAAATTTTGCGGTTAAATAATTATTCCTTAGTTATCTGCGTTTTGAAAGTTTGAAAATCCAAATAATAACCAAATGGAATCCAATAAAGAACAAATGCTAATGATGCACACCATGTGTCAGAATGAATTAAGTTTGTTAAAAGTTAATCTGGAAAAATTCATTCAAGAAAGTGAACGTTGCCAAGAACTACTGAACGAATTAAATGCAACAGGTGGAGTTACTAATATATTTGGTCTAATTGTTTTCGATCGCTACATGACACAAGTGGTGACTGTTCTAAATATGGCACGTAAATTTAATATACACCTGGAAATTAATAACTTGCATCAGACCGTAATCAATGCTTCTTCGAATGGTTGCTTGGACGATGACAATTTTACACAGACACGTATATTAAAAGATTTTATTGAATGGAGAAATATGCGCTTGGAAAAAAATATGGACAACAACGGGGAAACAATTGCGTGTACTGGTCGAATTAAAATGGCCGATAGCTTTTCTGAAACTAGTAAAAAATACGAAGAGATAAAGTCTTCGGAAGTAAATAATAATAGTTTGGTTAAATATCAATTTGCGAAAAATGAGGAAAGTCCACATAAAAAATTACTAGACATTCACAGAAAAATTAATAATTTATTAGAGATTTTATTGCCTAGAAAATGTCTTGATATATTTCGAAGTGGTTATGAGTTTAATGCTTATATAGTTTATGTGCGGGACTATAAAAAACTTGAATTCTTTATTTGCCTAATGGATGACTACAAAACTTTGTATGACTTGAGCAGTAACTTAAATTTTAAACCAATCTCTTACGACTCTTTGTCTTCGGGTGATGTGTTTTGTGTGCTAGAAAAACGAGATACCACCGTGAGGGAATGCCTATGGAGAGCTGTTCTTGTTCCAGAAGAGGGAAATGGTGAATTTAAAAAAAGTGTATATTTACTTGATTTTGGAGAAGTTATACCTCTAACCGAACATTGTACAACATACAAAGCTCCTCTGCGTTACAGAGAAATACCTCCATTAGCTATAAAATGTATATTGGAAGGAATCGAGGACCCTTCATTAAAGCGTATTATCAAAGATCAAGATAAATGTGAGCAAGCCTTACATAAAAATGAATTCGACAAAGTTGCATTTCGTATGGTATATCAAAGAGATCGTGTACTACATGTAGTAATGATTGAAACTATAACACATCAGGAAAATATTTGTACAATCTCAAATTGTGGACAACAAACTAATCCCTTTTTAGGAGTTGGCGACTTAGAAAACGATGACGAAGACTCCAGTGTAAATTCAGCAGCATTACAATTGCCTAGGTCGGTGGTTAATATTTCCTCTCCTACAAAACAACCTGCTTTAAACATTCACGCTGAAATTGGCGATAGATTGCAAATTATTGTAACACATGTTGTTAGTCCTATATCTTTTTATGGAATCATTCAAAATGAATATTGCGACGACTATAAAACATTTTCATGGCATGATTATCAGATATTTCCTTTACAAAAACAAATATCAACACCACCACGATTAAATGATATTTTATTGTCGCAATATGTTAAAGATGATTATTGGTATCGTGCAAAAGTTATTGATATTGATTCGGAACATGATCTTTATAAGGTAACAAGAATATTTGTTAATATTGAATAATGTATATTGTATGTACATTTTTTTTATTAGTTCATATAGTAATATAAAAACTATCCAGGCCAAAAAAAAAAAAATAATAAAACTATGGAACTCATTAAGATCCCTAATTCACTTTAAATCGTAAATATTTCTATACTATTTATCAGATGCAGACACAATTTCAATAAACGTACGTTGGTCTTTGATGCAATTCCTTTCTAATTTCCACATCTCTTGACTATAAAGGAATATTTTTAGAGATGAAAATAATATGTATCATTAATAAGTGGATTACTGTAATGGCAAAATTCAAAATTATGCCAGAAAATGCTAAACATACTGTTTTATGGTACAATTAGTATTGATGTATTTGTGTGATAGTAAAAGAAGTCTGCTTGTTGCATTTAGAGTAAAATACGACTGCATTATACTATTCATTATTCCATTTTATATTACTACATATATTTCACTTTTATATTATTATAATTATTCATAAAAATATGAGATAAAGTCTAATGTAAAATAATTTGTTCTTTACTGATGAATTTTAGACTTTATCTCTAAGATCTTCTTCAGATTATTATTTAAAACTTTTTCGTAAGGACATTTTCCATTTTATCCTTGGAGTTCATTATTGCGATTTATAATTTTTCAAAACAAAGTGTTGTCTTAATCGCTAATTTTCAAATATTTTAAATCAATAGTATTCTATTTCCATGTTTTATTATTTTATTTCAGGTTTTCTATGTTGATTTTGGAAATACCGAAGTTGTACCATTAAGTAATTTGGCAAAATGTTCTAAAGAACAACTAAAGGATCCTTTGCGTGCCGTCCTCTTTCATTTGACAAACCTAACTATTCTATCGGAATCCGAAGAGCAAAGTTTAAAAAACGCAACAGAAAACCTGGTGGTGATGATTTTAGATCAAATCTTAAACGTAGAAGTTGTTGAACGTCGTCTTAACAACGATTTAGTCGTGCGTTTAATTGATAGCCAGTATGCCGATATACCAAAGATGCTTGTTGATATGGGTGTTGTAAAAGAAATATAAATATTTCTTTTATTTCGTTATACTTTAAATTCAAAAGTTTCATATTTTTCTTATCATAATTTTTATGTAATATTTTAACAATTTATCAAAAGTTACTTTATTGTTGCTTATTACTCGTTTTTAATACACCGTTTGTTACTGTTACTTTACTTTTAATAAATTGATATTAACAACAATTAAACCGTTTTTTTTATTTATATTTTTATATATAAAATTGATTGCAATTTAATGTCGGATGTATTTGTTATCTGAGATGATATCGGGGCGTGCGAGTAAAAATGATCACATTTATAAATCGACAATTGGATTGGCACCTAAAACCATTGCTGCAGAAAAGTACGCGCCTTCATCTTGTGAATGGGAGTGCTTTGTTACATTTACTTCTATCGGAAGCGTGCAAGGCACTTCATACAGGCACTCTACTACGTTTTGGCCCATTATATGTGCTTTCGTTAGTTGGTGGCTAAACAAACTATCAGGCATAAGGATGCTGACAACACCCGTGCAGCCTTTTTTTATCAAAGAGTGCTAGTCATCGGGCTATCTTAAAGGTCCACATAAGGGTTCGTTAAGAGAGCCACGTTTGGAGATGACCAAAAAACTGTTCACACACAATGGAGCTCTAGTAACAACCACTAGAAGTTATTAAAAGAGCTGTTTGAACTGCCCTATTTCTTAGGATCGATATTGCTATGTGCGACACTCTATCTAGCGGCAGAAACTTGAAGTAATAATGGCGTTTAAGCTGCCCCTGCGTCGCAGAATGATGCCCTCCACCCGTTCTAGAGGTTAGAACCATAGTAAACCCAAAGAGACTGTTAGTAGTGCAGATTGATTTGCATCATGCTGAAACAGCATCAACCGAATTTACAGGACTTCTCAATGAGTCCACTGTGGACATGGCCCAATCCAGGAATCTTCGATCAAAAATACTTGGGTATGTGTTCTGAGGGTCACGAGGTACAACTTGTTCTTACCATACACAACGGAAAAAGTATGCATATTGAATAGGAATAATTTGAATGTTAATATTTTTCGTTCTTTTAGCAATGGGGAAGCCGCTGGTGGCAGTAGGCTTATAAGACTGATCCACCTTGTATCGCTTTTCAGCAACTGGTGGAGCACACTAGGAGAGACGCCTCCATCGTTTTGGGCTATGATTCGAATGCCTACTAATACCAATGGGGAAACAAGGAAATAAATAAACGTGGTGAGTTAATATTTGCTTTTATAAATGATCTTCACAACTGTAGTAGGGATAGCAGTACTACGTTAGGAACGAATGGTAGGTAAACAGCTATATGTATACACTCTAATTTTTCAATATATTCTTACCTCTAGTTTCATGACTTTTTTCGAACAAATGATATTGAATACTTTAGTTTTGGTTGTTACAACAGTTCACTATCTGTGCAAGTTTTCTAATTGATAACCCAATACTGTATATATAACGGTTATTTTGTTAGGGACTGTTCTGATCATAGCATATCTTCCTAAGGGGAAACCCTTAGGAATGGAGTATAGTATAGAGAAAGGCGTGAATAACTTCAGGAATGTCTTAAGTTTTGAGCTCAATTGTCCTGCGATTTACCCAGGCATATGGAAACAGACGAAATGCTGGACCTGGAGGCTATAGTTAGGAAGCACATATGGAAACTCATTTTTTCAAATTTTGTGGAGCATAATTCAATATTTGTATACCCTACACCACCATAGGTGGTTGTGGTATAATGTGTTTGTGCAAATATTGTAACGCAGAGAAAAAAATTTCCTACCCCATCCTAAAGTATACCGTTCGATTCACAATCACTTTCTGGGTCAATTTAACCATGTCCGTCCGTGTGATTGGCTGTCCATGTAAAGCTTTTGCGTAAAGTACAGGTCGCAGTTTTAGGGATA
>MINK01192291.1:0-10638 GCA_001735545.1 Phormia regina | reverse complement strand
TAAATTGTACTTTTTTTAACAATGTGTTATTTTTTATCAAATAATTCAATAAAAATGGACCTGAATTAAAACTACATATAATAATTTTTTATAAATTATTGAAGATATACGAAATGCATGGGGTGTACAAATAGTTTTGTCCCTAACTGTATATATTTTCTGGGTCCTGGTTCGATTCCGAATCGATCTAGCTATGTCCATCCGGATAGGGCACGGTTAACCAACAAAAAGTGTTATGGAAAAGGTACCAGAACTAGTTTTCTGGTTTTCTGCTGATATCTCTTAAACAAATGCATTTAATTTTTTTTTTTTAAAGTTGATGGTGGATATATAGATTCGTTCGAGCCGAATATAACTCTTCGCACTTGTTTATTCTTAAATGGCCATGCCCATAAAATAAACTTAATTATCATTATCATACCTTTTTCTGCTTAAAGAATTGAATTTATTCAGTTTGAACACAAAGTTTTTCAAATATTCATTTTCAAACCCAAATAACAATCGATGTAGTTTTTAATTAAAATATGTAATTGCAATTAGACGACGACTTCCTACTTTACACATAACTATAATTACAATTAAAACTAAATACAATTAGAAATGGCCATGGTTAGCAAAATATCATTTAAATGCTTGTTATCTTAAAATCAACAAAAATCTTAGGCTTAAGACTTACCACAGACATTATAGGAATTATGATTATTTGCTGAGTCAAAACAACGTACGAATACATACAACTAATCTCTTCTTAAGATACGAGTACTTGTAGTGTGTTCTTTGAAATGACATGTAATACAAGACGTAATCGTTAGCAGGACTGTGAAAAAAAGGCGTATGGGCGAGACAAAGATACTTAGACAAAACAATTCATTTAAGCGAATAATGAGCATGCAAAAAATGAAATGAAATAAATTAACGATAAAACCACAGTAATATTAAGTAGTTTTTTTTTCAAGATTAATAAGGACAACACACACAAAGAAAATATTTAAAGCGTAAAAATACCTTTAAAATCCTGTTTGGTTATTATGACATTGTATTTAAAAAGACACTAAACAATAGACACAAAGCAAAAAATAGAAAATCATAATAAAGAGAATACAAAGAAAATAAAGACTTTAAAGAAAATTTTTAATTTAGAGAAAAAAAAAAGCAAAATACAATTATTTGGTAAAATGATGTTGTTGACTTAAGATTACGAAAACTCAAAAAAAAGACAAGGAAATATTTAATCCCTGACAAAACTCAATGTCGTAGCAAGTGCAGACAAGATGTAACAATGCTTAAAACTAAAATTGTAATCTTACAAATGAGCATAAATCCTTTTTTTCTGTTTGTTTCGATTTTTTATTTTTTTATTTTTTAAATATTTATTTTACAAAGAATTTTTTTATTTATTTATTTTTAACAACATGATTTAAATCATAAACACCTCTAACACATTTTAGCTTAACACCGGGTGTATCCTGGACACGACCCACACGACACAATACAATATTATGTTCTTGTAAATTATGACCAATACCGGGTATATAGGCTACCATTTCTTTGCCAGTTGATAAACGTACCAAAACACATTTACGATTAGCTGAATTGGGTTTTTTGGGTTTCTTGATAAGTGTTTTGAGTACAACACCCTTGGCAAAAGGTTTACCATCCAAAGGTTGACGTGGTGGACGTTTTTTGATATGAGGTCCAGTACGATGCATTTGATAGAGAGAAGCCATTTCACGCATCTGTTGGAAGGAATTATTGACAACTGTAAGAGAAGAAAATTAAAATAAAAATTTATTTAAAATATTGTTTTTTAAATTTTAATATTATTAATTTATTTCTATATTAATAGTTTTCTAACTTTTCTTTTTTCATTTCCATAACAAATTTGTATTTTATTACTCAAACCAATATTTGATTTCTAAACAAGGCTCTCTTTTAGAACTTCAAATCATTGTTAAGTATCATCTTCATATCGTCAACTACCATCACCAGCCAGCTGTATTTAATATTGTCTTTACACCTACACACTTATTTATTTGTGTGTGTGTGTTTGGGCAACGTACTTCAGAAGCATGTTTGGCAGACGCCAATCAATTTCCAGCATTTTTATTATTTAGTTTCTCAATTATCTTTTTCGAAATAGTGAAAACATACGACAAATAAAATTTACCGTTTTATAAACAACAAACGTTAAAGTATCAGGCAGGTGATTTCAAATTGAAAAGATTAATTTCAAAACGCCCTTAAATGTTTGTAAAGAAATTGAAAGTAGTATGAGATGGCAAGTTTTTTTTTTTTTTATTGGAAAAGGATCAGTAAAATTATAACCCTTCATTAGAAGAGGGGAGCTGTTTTAAATATTAGAAAAAAAATATGATTTTATTAATTGTTGTATGAAGTGTGTCAAGCACGATTTACGTTTTATTTTGGTTTCATATGAGGATGATTGGCATTTTTTTGGATTTAAGAAATTTCATCAAATTTAAAATGAATGAATATAAAAATAAATGATATGAACATTTTTTGTATCCGGCCGAACATTAAAATTCGGCTACTGTGTTCGATGAAAAGTAATGTTCGCTGGGTGTTCGGGGTTAAGCAGTTTTTTTTTTTAAGCCAAACTTAACGTATCACCAAAAGCATAAAAACGGTACAACTTCAATTATAATAATCAAAAGTCAAGGAAACAATTAAAATGAGTTTAACAAGAAAATTAACCCTGGAAGGGCTTCGTTAGTCGTTTCGACTAACATCAATGCTATTTTAAGTGATATTTCTTTATTCGTTGCATATTTTTTTGAGAATTTTTTTATTACACCTGCCGTAAATAAGATCTTGAAATGTCCAGACGTATGTCGCTGTGGGTCTGGAATTTTAAGCAACCATGTTAGTCGAAACGACTAACGAAGCACTTAGTGTGACTTTTTGAACTTTTAGCGATAAAGTAATTTAGTAAATGAAGTAAAACAGTGTTTTTAATATTTGTTCCTATAGTGTGAAATATATTTTTTTTGGGGAAAATAAATACAATTAGACTTCCAGAAATAATTTTAACAACACATAAGTACATTTTTTTTTTTTTTTTGTCACATTACACAATGATGATTTGGGAGCACTATTTCCAAAATCAAATAGAAAAGTCCTGCTGAAGACTGAACAAAACTATATTATGAAGTACTAACGATTACAGATCGACTTCATGTTATGAGTTCTATAATGAAAATAAAGGACGCGATTTCAGTGAAATATCTCACTAAATCAAGACTTATCGGCGTTTCTCTTTGTTTTCTGCATCAATCTAAAGATTAATTATATTAAAAGTTTATTCAAAAAATACGTTAAAAACAATTCAAGAACCATTTTTTTTATAAAATAAATTTAAAAACTGCATATATGTCAACCAAATACTCTAAAGCACTGTTCAGTTATAATCTGGACGCACTGTACTTTGAATTGCAGCGCCTCTGGTGACAGAAGTAGAAAACTGTATATTATTCACCACAGATGTACCGTTATATGTTAAAAATTTTATTCGATACTGTTAAGGTTTAAAGAAAATACACGCGATGAAACTTGAAACTCGTAAAAAAATCTGCTCAAATTTAATGAAAATCCGACTTGGTCTCTTACTAAGTTAGCAAAATCACTTAAAATTGCAAAAAGTACATTTTAAAGAGATATGTGAAAACCTTGACTATAGAAAGAAAAAAAAGAAATGTAAAAAAGACAAAAAATTGGAGACTAAGAAGACTAGTACTAAGGTCAATCAAAAATAATCCTGGAATATCTGACGCTGATCGTGCTAAAAAATTTAAAACCAGCAGAAGTACTTAACACCCAAACAGAACAGAAATGCAAGAATCAGTAGCAAAAAAAAAAAACGTACCAGATTATTATACAGTAATATATTAACCAATATTTAGCGGTTGCATCGTAATAGACGCCAAAAATTTTATGTTTCATCCAACTGTAGAAAGGTAGGACAAGTTTAAGTACACGAAAGTGGATAAATTTGGTAAAAAGTTTGTGATTTGGCAAGCAATTTGCAGCTGAGGGTTAAAGAGTAAGGCTTTTGTCATATCCTCTTCAATTACGTCAGAAACTTTTATATAGGAATGTTTACAAAAACGACTGTTGCCTTTTATTAGATTTCATAAGTCGCCGACTAAGCCGACCAATACCATGATAATGTGGTACCAAGATAATAACATAGATTTTGTACCCAAGTGGCTTAATCCACCTAATTGTCCACAACTTCGCCCAATTGGTCTATTGTTAAATCTAAATGGAAGAAGAGTAACAAGGTTATAAGTTCTGGCCGGACCTAGTATCTTGTCTCTATTCCAATACCATGATAATGTGGTACCAAGATAATAACATCGATTTTGTACCCAAGTGGCTTAACTCACCAGATTGTCCACAACTTCGCCCAATTGGGCTATTGTTAAATATAAATTGAAGAAGAGTAACAAGGTTATAAGTTCTGGCCGGACCTAGCATCTTGTCACTATTCCAATTACCACAATAATGTGGTACCCAAGTGGCTTAACCCTCCAAAGTGTCCACAACCTCGCCTAATTGGGATATTGTTAAATCTAAATTGAAGAGTGCCAAGGTTATTAAAAATGAAGATTCTATGAGAATAGATTGGTTTAAATATGCTGCTTTAGTTCAAAAGAAAGTTGTGCAGAATTCGATGAGCATAAAGAAACGTCCAAGAAATTTCATTCGAAATAAAGAAATTTAAAATTTTTTTTAATTATAGTTTTAAACAATCTTTTATTTTTGATATAAAACATTTAATTCTGTTGTTTCAATCAAAAGTTATTAACAGTTTTATGCGTCCAGTTTATAACTGAATAGTGATTTATATTTTTTTTTCACTTTTTAAGTCCAATAACAAAAAGTTTGGGTTCGGTTCGGCCGAACTTTGCGAAATTGATGGAAATTCAGAAACGGTTTCGCTTTGAAAAAGTGCTTTTGGTCGGGCTCTTAAAATTTTAAAATAAATCTAATATACAAGTCCAATTATGAATTATACATGTTCAGTTATTTTATTAAAAGATCAGTTACTACTTCCTTTTAAATTTGATAGTTATTTTTTAGTACGTAAAATTTTATGTTTGTGGTTACATTATGAGAAAAGGTATATTTTACATACTCATTATGAAAATTTATGTCAGTATTACTTTGTTTTAGGATGGCCCTTCGACCTAAGCTTATTGACCCTGATATCATCTAAATAATCCAAGCAGGTGAAGAAAGTGAAGTTGATATTAATTTCGATAATGATAGCTTAACTGATCGTGACTATGCCTCGCATTTTGAGGAGCTTATTGAAGAGTGTTAGGAAGACAAAATAGATCTCTCGATGTCGAACAACATCGACCTTATTTCTAATTTGGTAAAGAACCAACACCCACCAAAGCAAATATTTTGGCCAACCTAAAATCAAAAAAATCGTCGGGGAATCATACGCGTTTTAATGCAACTATCGCGTATGATTCTCCGACAAATCTCTACTTTGATAACCTTTTCACCTTGTTTGGAATATCTAGATAAAGAAGTTATTTCTTACTTTCCTTTCCTTCCTGATTGTAAGTCGCTACCTGTAAAAGAACATATTAAAAAACAATCGGGAATATTCCGAAGATTATGTAGCTAATGTTGGCGGTACAGACGTTTTAACGGTTGGATGGAAGGACAACAAAATAGTATGGTTGACTTCCATCTTTACGGGTCAAAATCCTCTAGATGATGTTCGTAGATATATAGAAAATAGATCAGAATACATTAACCTCTGTCCACTACATATTTTATGCGAGTATATGGGGCTGTGGGGATCTTATTGACACCACTCCATTTTTAATATTATTTAGATCTTACAAACTCTTGATTGCTCTATAAAATGTTAAGCAGATACAAAAATCTATCGGTAAAGGATATCATTTCTTTGGTAAATTTTCGTTGGGAAAGTTGATGAAACTTTATGTAAAATGAGGATAAAATCCACCTTAAAAAGACGTTATTTTTTGAAGAATGAAATCGAAGCAAAAAAGCTTAGAGGATTTGCGCAACGTGTTTGGGAGGTTAAATTCGCTCATTGGCCTCAATGGGTGCTGGGTTTGAATTTTCATTAATGTAATAATTTTTGTAGAATACAAAAAACTTTTATTGGACACTAGCAAGATGGAAAACATAAGATATTTGGCCCCACGGTTATAAACGTAATTGAGATAAATTTCCCACGTCGTGGAAGCCATATGCAGACTACAATTTAAGCACAAACTAACCATCGAAATCCTACTTTCAACACCCTTAATTTCAACTAGTCCTAGTTCCAGATTTTATACATATGATTCTACCAAACAATTTCTTAAGTCATTGTTGTATGAGCTCCTGTGTATGGCCGTACATCATCTCAGCGTTAAAAAATATAGAAAAGCTTATGAGTTACAACATCACATCAACATAAAAATCATATAACTATTGTATAACTAATCTAACGGTCACACAGTAGCGTCATATAAGCAGACAACTGAACGATCCGGGAAATATGCACATTGATTAACCGTTCACGTACCACATTGCTGGAACTATAAAACGTTTTAAAGCCGACCCAACAGCCAGCACTATCTGTTTGGGAAAAGAGCCTAAAACTTCATGGTCCGAAATTGCTGCAATGTTAAAGGAAAACACTGGTACAGGTGTTCACACCCAGACTATACATCGAGTGCTAAATTTTGCTGGGTTTGCAGGAAAAAAACCGCAGATTAGCAAGGTGAACCAAATGAAACGCCTCTCTTTCGCAAAAGAGCTCATAAATAAATGAATAGATTTTTGGGATAAGGTAATATGGTGTCATGGTACGGGGTTGTACGTTGGCGGTTGGGGATGGGGATCTAGTATTTATTGATGAAGTAATTGATAAAAAAATTTATTTGAATATCCTTAAGGATAATTTGCATAAAAGTGCTCAAAAACTTGGCATTGAATCCGAATATTACTTCCAGCAGGATAATGACATAAATTGTACGATTTTGGATCTTATATAACATCGCTCACACTCTTAAAACTCCTTTTCAGTCACCCGACATGAACCCAATAGAGCATTTATGGAACCACTTGGTTAGACGGATTCCACAACATCACATTACTTCCAAAAATACAAGGTGGCGCAAAAGTAAACTTCCGATGTTTTTTGGCTGTAATAAAAAAAAAAAAATGAAAAACTTTGATTCTTCTTGTGGATTATTTTTATTTGGTCTTTTAANNATTTGAGCCCTTTTTATGGCATTTTCCATCACTTTGGCCAAAACTTCCGGCGAAGTCCGTCCTCACATTCTTGACGGATATTGTCTTTAAGAGTCTGAGGCTTGTTGACATAAAACCGCGACTTCAAAAAGCCCTACAAAAAGAAGTCTGGAGCGGTCAAATCAGGACTTTGAGCGGGTGTAATGGCCAGAAGCGTAAATGTTGCTTATTTACGTACCCGCTAAGATGGAAATGGGTCTCATCACTCATGATTATTTTTGATGAAAAATCATCTTCCTCTTGATGATGATTAAGGATGGCTTGAGCGTATGTTAGACGCGATTGGTGGTCAGCAGCTAACAGCTGATGCACCGTCTGGACTTTGTACGGAAACATCTTCAAATCTTGTACCAAAATTCGCTGTAAAGACCGTCGACTGACACGTCGTCTGGTCGATGTCGACGGCGCTTCCTCGGCTACAGCAGCAATATTCTCTGCAGAATGGCTACTCCGGGGTCTGCCACGCCTGGCAGAATCTCGTGTTGTGCCAGTCTCTTCGAGGCGAGCGGCTAAACTTCGCAGTGTTTCACCAGTAAGCGTTGGACGGCCAGGAAATCTGCGACGAAATTCACGATGTGCCAAAGTCACCTTCCGATTATTGGTCAAATAAATAGTCAGCAATATTCCGCGTTCTGGAGCAGTGTAGCGTAACATTAACAGAGATCCCAACCACATATGGTGGTATAGGGTATAACAAATGTAATAGAATTATTTAATTTTATTTCAATGAAGTCCCATACTAAATGCAAATTTGTGTTCAAGTATTTAACAAAACTTTATACAAAAATTTTTTGGAATAATTTTTACATTTTTAATTTTAAAACATCACCCTTAAATAATTTCAAAAATTCAGGTGTTTCAATTTTAATCATAATAACTATTTTTGAGTTTCTCACTCTACATTAATCTCAAAAAACAATAAACAACAAAATCCGTCAAAAATTGGCCTTTTTTTGGACACATTTATTATTATTCTGTTATGCATCGATTTAGATCAGTTTTAATATTATTTTTATTTTTCTTTTCAAATTCCCATATCACATGCAAATATTTCATTTATCTCTGTGTGGTTATTTAAGTTGTCAAAAAAAAAATCATATACACCTTTCTATTGTTTTACTTATTAAATATCCTTTTTTTACTTTTTGTTATTGTTTCGAATTTTGGTCATTTGTTTTTTTTTTTTTTTTTGCCACAAATAGAAGAATAAAGTGCCTACGAAGGGATTAAAATTGTTATTGTGTTTTACTATAAATGGTATACAGATTTTATTTATTTGCACAATGGGTGGTCATTTTGAGTTAGATTATAATTGTCAAACATATGTGTGACCTTAATTTTAGAAAAATATGAAAATATCTTAATATAATGTATATTTGGTACCAAATTATGTTATTTTTTATTAGTTGACTGTACTACACATTTTTTTCATTTAAAAAAATTTCCTTAAAAAATTTTTTAAGGAAATTTTTATTTTAAAATGTTTTTTTATAATAAAATTTAAATCATTTAGAAAATAATAATTGAAATTTCAATTTAATTTCAGAAACGATCATTTTGGAATGATTTCAATTAAGACTGTAAACCAAAAAGCAAAGAAAAAAAAAAAGGGTTCAAAACTGGGCGGTAGTTCAGAAAAAATCTTAACATATATAATATTCAATAACTTGAAAACGGTTGATCTTAGAATTTTTATTCCATTTTTCGTTCCCTTTCGTTAGAGATTTCATAGTTGCTTCAGTCAATTTTGATTTAAAATGTTTGGTATTTTGGGACACCTTTTTTGTGATCTTCAATCAATTTTTCACAAGAGCTCAATATCTCTCCACTGGTCTAAGGTTAAGTTCAATGGGCAGCTGTTCTGGGAAATGCAGGACAGCACACTTGAGTCCAATTTGGTCTTGTTGTGTTACCCTAAGAGATCATGTGATGCTATACAGTGGAGTCGGGATAGAGTGAACTAATCAATGCAAGGTCTGTTTACTTTATCCAAAAAAATCACTTTATCGAGATTAAAAAATAATAAAAACTAATTTAATTTTATGCTAAAAATTCAACATTTATTAGATCATTTCAAAGGAACAAAAAATCATTAATATTTGTTTGTGTTATACAGGTATTTTTGACTTTTTGCACATCAAAATCACGAAAGTTATGTAACACTAAGATATTTTCATAGTCACTTGTATTGTTTACCAGCCATTCAATGACCTTTTCAAAAATTTGCACACCTTGAGTTGCTGGAATGCATTCAATTTCTAATGGTTCTTCATTGTCTGTGCTGATACTCAAATCTTGGTTTATATTGGGCAACTCGGCTTCAATATTATTACATTCTCTAACATTTTTTTATTTATATTTAATGCCACATATTGTGGGCTTTTTTGCAAGAACTGTTACCTTCACTCCTTTGTCCAGTTCTTTAATTATTTCTTGCTTAATTTTTATAGAAAGAAACTTTTTTGGTTTTTTAAAACTCATGTTTATTTATATTTATAAACACAAAACAATTATCTTCAATTGGAACCAAAATCGAAAGAATGTCAAAAATCTTAGCAAACACAAAAATAACGGTATTGTATAAAAAATGTGTATAAAAACAACAATGATAAAAAACACTAAAGAGAGTCACAACTGCCAGTATACAAAAAATAACAACGTAAAAATTTTGATTTTCCGAAATTTTACACTCACTCTTTAGAGTCACCAATGTTAAAAATTCTGTGTTCGTATTACCCAGTAGTTCATATTACCAAGTGTTCATTCTATCCCGATTCCACTGTATCATATATCTAAATTTATGTTCCATTCGAACCATCCTGACGCATGTATGAAGGAGTTGATTTTTCTGACATAAATATCGGAAAGGTCTCCCTTGCAACTCCTAAAGAAGTCTTTAAAAGGGAACCCTAATCTCCTAGCATGCGCACCAGCAATTCAGTGCCCTGTAACGACAGATACGAAAATACGTAGCCTGTGCCTAGGAAGTCCCAAGATGAGGTTCGTTCGAAAACATATTGGGGATATTGAGCATTGATCTAAACTATGGACAATTTGGAAAATTTACTTCTCTTGCTACAAAAACTATGTTATTGTTTTGGTACCACTCCAAGGGGGTTATTGTGTAATTCGATTCGAAAGAAAACTCTTCCAAAAGTCAATGTATTTTGAATATATTTTCGAAAGCATTTCTTTTCGAATCGAAATACACAAACAACACCCATAACTTCCTTACCGTTGTAACATAATACCAAATCGGGCCAAAAATGTTGTGCTCTCTTATGAAAAGAAGAAGTCTTTTTTGCAAATATTCTTTGATGTATATTT
>MINK01192289.1:0-13486 GCA_001735545.1 Phormia regina | reverse complement strand
CTGACACGAAATTCTTTAAAAAATAATGAACTAATCAATATAAACGAAAAAGTACCACAAATGTCCGCCCAATAAATTTACAATTAACTTCTATTGATCATGAACCATAAAAATCACCCCCCCCCCCCCCCCCCCCCCCCCCCTCCTCTCGCTCATAACTTATGATCAGTACCATAAATCTTTCTCTTAATTTCAATCTTTCTTTTTCATTCAGGTAGAAATATCAAAATAAGCACCATTCAAATATAAAAACAGTACAATTTAAGGTTCCCTCTCTTTTATTGGATTCTTATTAACTAAAGATCTATGTGTAATCTAAGTCACATGGTATCTATTGTGTCATAACTAAGAATAATTCTAAAAAGTACCATTAGAAGAACGAAAAAGTTAGTCCACAAAGTCTCTCCTTTGTGGATTCTTTCCAACATGAAGACGATGCGTATACAATTTTCATTTTTAAGGTGTAAATATTACAGAAAATTCAAAAGAGTACCATTGAAGAAGAATAAAAGTAAAAAAAAGGTCCTCGTCTTGATTTACTCGTGATCCATATATCTTAAGTGCCATGTATTCCACGTCTTGTCAAATCTTACCAACATAGTACTACATGTAAGCTAAATCTATCTTTCTAAGTTAATGTAATTGAAACGCTCATTATTAAAGTTTCGAAGTAAATGTAATTTTGCCCGTCATATTACGATTTTATGGTAACTTTTTTCCACTCATCGGATGATCAAAAACTTGTATATCCACAATAAATTATCTAAATTTGTAATGTGAGTATCGCCATATTATAACATCCTTCATTATGAATGTTTTATGGAAAAAAGGGACCAAGCCAAATGTCGTACCAGTCGTACGGTATAGCGGGAGATCTCGATTTCGTCTAGAACACGCACCATGACCTGATAGGTATCTATATAGCTAGAGAGTGTTGAATTCTAAAAAAGGACCGATCGAAGTGTAGAGACATAAGATTTCGACTGGATAAGTTTATTGCCGCTGCGGACATAAGAATATGATTGACTATAATTATTTCTAAGAAGTACATCAGGCGATGTTGCCATGCACAATAGATCATCGTGCACAGGAGTGATACTGTCGGAATTTAAATATAACACGAGTAGTGAGGAATGCTATCTATAGAGAGAACGATCGATACCAACAACAGTTTTTACCCGTCTACAGTGGATCTATAGATGCGAAAGGGCGGACGATACGCAGAACTGACCTCACGTTCCAAATTCGTCTCTCTAACTGGAGGCGCAATTTTGGCAGCTGTGGAATGAAGTGAAAGCAGCTCATGCAGTCTGTCAGTAACGTTACTGGGCGCGTACGACAGCATGCCTTTTATATATTAGTTAGAAGTTAACGAAGAGAAGATTATCATGAGAAATAGTGAGTAGTACGAGACACGCTGTGCGCTAAGAACGCTGATAACTAAGTTCGCACACAAGAACTGAGGAACGAACCGATTAGAAGTTACAGAAGATTTCCAAAGAAATTTTGCAAATTCTATCCGAGCTTGTACAATGTCGGATCATATACACTTTTAACAGTCGTTTTATGCCTTTTAAGAAATGTTTAATCATGGCCAATTATTCTTGCCACGGGAGAATAAATTTCCTGTAAGAGTGCGACTTTTAAAATTCTAAAGCTAAACAAATACACTGGTTTATTCGCAATAGACACGTTATGATAGGGTGTATATAAAGAAAATATAACCGATGCTGCTTTTCAAATATAGTAAGAATTATGCTTGGGTGATGTTATTCATAAATTTTAAAGTGGCGAAGATATTTTGTTTCCATTAAACAGTAACAGATTGATTTATTTGTAGGGAGGAAAAACATGAAATGAGATTTAGATATGTTTATTCGATAAAATGCTATATATGTATTTTTTCATTATTTATCTTTACAAAAATTTAACTAACTTTTTAAAATAAGTGGGTCGCGACTCCATTAAATATCAATAAAGGGGTCCGCGAAGCTAAGATCTTGTGTAGAACCCTGTTGTAGACTATAAAGCCTATTAGTCTTAATATGATATTTATTGAATTAATTAATTTAATAATACCTTAATTTAGAATATACATTTAATTGTAATGCGGGCTAAATGGCGAATAGTTAAGTCAGGTCTTTATTCTTCAATAGTTAAAGAATTTTTTAATATTCCTTAAAAAACATAGTACGATTTATTATCTTTAATAATTATTAAGATTAGTTTGTTGTTCATATATTTAGGTAAGTAATATATTCAGAACTTTTAGTTTTTTAAATAGTTCTAAATTCGTAGTATTTTCGTAGCTGTTTATATAGTCTATAATTAGCAGTTTATAACCATTCTGCAAGTACCAATATTGGAATAATCTGAGCTATTTTTTTCAGTTTCCTATTAACAATTTTTATATAATTTTTTATTTGCAAACAATATTATAATAAATTAGCTCTTTTTTAGTGCTAAATTAGCAGTAATATTGTATTTTTTAATAATTATATTTATATTTTATAATTTTATAAAAGAAAAAAATTGTAGTCCTTCATATAGTTCGAAATCAGCTAATATAGCTTTATATAGTCCTAAATTAGCAATTCTAGTAGTTCTTTATTTTCAACTATTACAGCCTTTTATATAGCCTCATTTTTACAGCTTTAGTAGCTTTATTTAAAGTAAATTTATTATAAAATAAATGTTTCACTTCAAAATAAAATTGTTTGTAAAGCATGTCATCACTTACATATACATAACTACATATATACATTTTTATACTATCACAGCTGGTAAATATTTATTCATATGTCTCGTTTGTACATATGTAATTAATTAGTAGAGTTCATTTTAATGCCGGTTACTAGCACAACCACGTGTTTTAGATTTTTTTAAACACTCACATTTTTTTTCTTTGCATTGAAAGCTTTATACATAAAATAAAATAAAAAAAAAAAAAACAATTCCCCCCTGTAGTTGGTTACCTTCGAAACCAAATCTTTGACCATAACTACAAATATTTGTAGCATATTTTTCAGTCTGTGTTTTAATTTTTTGTTCAACAGTTTTTTGACTTTTTTTTATTAGAAATCAAAAACAAAAAAAAGGTATCCAAAACCAAATTGATAATGAACTTAAATGATGACGTCATAGATTAAGAATAATGTGACCAACAAAAATTAAAAAAAAAAAATTGTAGAGGATTAGAGATAAATTTGTGTTAACATTAAAACTTAAGATTATAAATAATTTAAGGCAATAAATTTTTTAATTGCTATTATTGCTAATTTGGTGATTTGAAAACTGCTAATTTTATATTAAATAAAGAGCTACTAATTTGAAAATAAATAATAAACTATAACAGATTTTCTTTCAATTAATATAAATCCTACTATTGCTGCTATTTGTTGTATAGCATTACAACTAGCTATAGCCTTTTCGAATTTACACTGTATAAAGGACTACATTTTCCTTTAAATTGGAAATATTTAAAATACAAAAGTTTTTGCTAATTTGACACTTTTTAAAGGGCTACATTTGCTTCCTAATTTAAATTTTATAAAAATTTATTACGACTATATATATATAATTACTATTGTTCGTAATGAGGTTCTAATAAAAAAGTACTATATTTGCTGCTAATTTAGGAATAATGTGAGGAAGTTGCTGTAATTTTGGGCATATATTTCAAACTACAATTGCTACTAGTTTATAATGTTCTTTGAAAATTGCATATTACTTTTATATATAAAGTAATAACTTCAGATTATTTGGGTGTATATAAGAGCTGTGGGGCTATATATAGAGCTACGCTTGTTACTAATTAGGCGAGTTATAAGTGCCATAAATTTTGGACTATTAAAGGAGCTACATTTGTTATAATTTGTGACTATATAAAAAGCTAAAGTTCTTGCTATTTTAGAATAGGATTTGCTGCTAATTTAGGTCTATATAAAAAATTTAAAATGTTGCTTGATTGGCACTATATATATGTATATAGGAGATAAAATAATAAGTTACTTATATTAATACAAAGAACTAGAATTTCTGCCAAATTATATTAAGAGATAAAATAGCAACTAATTTGGCTTTAATTTAAAAAGCAATTGCTATTAATTTGAGTCTATTTTGAAAATGACCGGTGGCACTAATTACGAATTATAAAGCTTTCAGTGTTACTAAAGTCCTATAATTTCTAATATTTTTTAATAATATAAAATACTTATTTGGACTTAGTAGAAATAAGGCTACTATTTTGTTTCCCCATTCAAATTTAGTTGGTCCCATTTTTTTCGTCTTATTTCACACACATTTTTTCAGTTACACCAAAAAAAAAAAATCAACCATTAACTACCACAACAACTAATACCAAAAGCAAAAACAAATGCCATCTAAATATAAATTTCCGACCAAAAAAAGAGAAAAAAAAAATCTAACAAAAAACTTGTTGGATGACCACGTGCTTTTTTTTCTTTTATTTTGTTTTTCAAGTTTATCAAGAAAAAAAATCTAAAAAAATATATACAAACACAACAGCACCACCACCTTCTTTCTTTTAAAAATAAGCACGTTTTTGGAGGGTTTTCTTTTTTGCTCTCTTTTATAAACAAACAAAAAAATGAAGAAAAAATCTCTTATTAAAGCGGAAATAGCAGAAATTTTTTTCATTATTTTTTTTTTCGCAAAGAGAGAAATGGGATTAGAAGAGAATTTTTTTCTTTTGTAATTTGTATGAATTTTTGCTTATATTACTAAAATTTGTATTATTTCTAGGAATTACAACATATTTAAATATACATAGTTGGAAATTTATGTAAATATGTATCTTTTATATAAAATAATTGTGTGTTTTTTAATTTCTTTGGCCTTTTTCTTTATAATTTATGCTCTGGTTTGTGCAATGTCAAGTTTGTTGTGTTAGATAGTACTTATGGGTTGATGACTTTATTTTCATTGGGGGAATTTTAATAGATTTCTTAGTCATTCATATATGTATGCAGGGAAAAATAAAATTTTATAAAATATTAGTTTAATAATTAATAAAATATAAAATACACGTGACAAAATATAACAATGATTTCCCTTAAGTAAATCTAAAATAAAGATCTGCTGTATTAAAAAAAAATATATATATATATATAAAATTGAAAAATTTTCAATATAACCTCAAGAAATATTTTGTTCTTATTTTGAATGAAGTCTTAATATTCCAAAGGGTTGAGAAAATGATAAATTAATTTTAGTAAAAAAAAAATATATATAATTTTTCTTAAGAAAATTTGTATTAAAGCTTCAATATATTTTTTCATTATTATAAACAAATTTTAAATTCCTGTTTTAATTTAAAGAAATTAATATTTCATTTAAGCTTTTCATGACTAAATATTAGAAAACTTAAATTTTTTTTCAACATAACCTCAAAAATATTTTTTCTTATTATTTATGAAATCTATAAAAATCTAAATGTTCAAATAGTTAAAGAAAATTTACATAAAATTTTAGTTAAAAAAAAATATAAATTGTCTTAAGAAACTTAAGGAAGGTTGGGTTAGGTTAGAAAGGGTGGCGTATTCACGCATTCACCCAGAAGACAGAGAGAAATAGATAAATATAGATAGGCTATTAATATTGAGAAAAGAAAAGAAGAAGATTGTGGAACCTTGTGAAACCAAAAAACAATCAGTTGTGATTGTTCCTAAGCCACTTTATTCCCATTACAAACCCTATGAGGTTAACAAGTCCTTTACTATTAACCTCACCTAGATCGTGTAGTGTGTGGCTTCCAAACCACTTCAACCTATTTCGCTGAAGCTCTACAAAGTGACAGAGTATGTGCTCCACTGTCTCTAGTTCCTCATCATCATCGCACGTTCTACAGAAATCGGATGTGCCAATGTCCCACTTACTCATCATGTTCCCTATTAAGAAATGACCAGTGACCATGCCTATTATAACTCTAAGACTGCCACGACTCATGCCTAGAAGATGCTTTGAATCTGCCGGTTTCAATTTAGGCCATAGCATATTAATACCATATGATGACTTCAATTCAATTTTTAGTTGTCAGCTTTTTCCCTGGTTGAAGTTTTACGGTGTCTGGTTGCTCGGGGTACATTATTAGTGACTCCAAACTTAATTAAATGTTTTAATGCATTAAAAATTTTTCCTCTAGAGCAACCAAGTAACTGGGAAATTTTATTATTTAGTATTATCTTCCTTTCTTCTTCCGAACAACTTGGCTCTTTTTCCCATACCTGATGATTAATTTTTGTACACATTTTTGCTTATATCACTTACAAATATACATACCAATAAATACTTTTTTGAAACTAGGTTCTTTTAAGGAGAAAATGGGTAAAAACTGTAATTTACTACTTTTTTGGAACCCTATCTATCTTTTAATCCAGTTAGCATAGAAATAAAATGTACATTAAATTCGTATCTTATCGAAAATTGGCGAATACAACTTTGGTACTTTTTGGAAATTTAAGGGACTTTAATGGTACTTTTTTCACAAACTATTTTTTTTCTTCTTACTGACTTTTACACATGAATATTAAATCATAATACAATTTTAAAAGTCATTGGAAAGCAATTCTTAGTATATCAGTGGGGGAAAAAAGTACCAAAAAGGCTAAAAGCAGATATTTGCATTTTATTTAAATTTCATTAAGTCAATTTTGAGCAAATTTTAGAAATTATTTGGTTAAGTTAGTGATAAAAAAATAAGTAAATAAAACGTTATTTGGAACTCTGGTACTGAAATTTGGTACTTTTTTAAATTTTTTTTTTCATAAGTAATTAAATGCTGATTTTTAAATTTTTACATTTAAACTTAAATCTAATGAGCATTTGCCCAATTTACGTTCAATTTATCAATTCTGGAGCAGAAAATGTAATTTGGTACTTTTTGCTTTTAATGGTACTTTTTGATTTTTTAATAATATTGCACCTAGAAACATAAAATAAGAAATGTGTGGTTTTATATCGTGGAAAATTCATAAGGGGAACGTTATGGTACTTTGTTTTTATTTTCTAATGGTACTTTTTTTAATTTTTTTTTATAATGTCAAGATTCATATGAACATAATCAAACTAGAAATATATACATGTATGATCCTATGTATTTGAAAATCGTAAAATGATGAATGTTTAGTACTTTTTCACTCTTTTGGTACTTAAGGTACTTTACAAAATTTTTGTAATATTGAACATATAAACATGAAATTAAAAACACATGGTCCTAAGTAATTGACAACTCATAAGAAAGACTTTGTGTTTTTTTTTACATTTGGTACTTTTTGAATCAAATTACCCAGAAATATGAAATTAAGGATTATGATACTATTTGGGAGAAAATTTACAAGCTGATACTTTGTGATACTATGTTTTTATACTAAAAGTACTTTTTGAATTTCTTTGTAGAAGAAATTAAAAGGCGCTATTTTTTATATGCTTTTCATTCATTTTTATACCCTACACCACCATAGGTGATGGGGGTATTATGCGTTTGTGCTGATGTTTCTAAAGATAATTCAATCAAAATTGTTAAGTGAAACTTTTATGCTACAAGGACGAAGTCTATTGCAATTGGTGGTGATCGGTTTATTATTTCAACTAGCCCCCAAATACATGTCCTCCCGGAATAGAGTTTTAACACTCATTAATACCTTAAAAATGTAATAAAATAATTTAATGAAATTTAACACAAATAATTTGTACATAAACATAAATCCTAGTGTCAAATTTCGTAAGGATCGGTTCATAATTGACCTTTATGAATCCCTCTTTCGAAAATCACTTTAATATGCACAAATCCCATAAAAATGATAGTATCAACTTAATATTCGAATCTTAATATCAACATAATATTCTGTATTAGTATTTTTTATTTCATACTTAATATTGGTATACAATTAGATCTTTACCGAATTGTGGTACACATAGACAACGATGTAGGGTATCATATGGTCGGGCTTGACCGACTATAACTTTTTCTGTCATTTTTAATGTACTGTTGCTATGGTAGTTAGGTCTATGCAAACGTACGCTAACGACGTAGCGGGTATACTGTTCATTAACTTTAAAAAGCGATGATAAAATATATAGTGTTGATGATATTTATTCCCTAAAGACAATTTTCTTGTGATTTTCTCATCTTAGGTGTCTTATTTTTATTCACTAGAAAAAAAAAAACCGCAACTATTTACTAATGAGCCTATAATTTATGACACTACAAGTAATGTAGTCAAATTCATCTTCTTCATTTGCTATTTTTTTTTTGAACACCTTTCCAGCACACACACGTTAATTGCATAAAAATATTATTATTATTTTTTTTTTTTCTATTTCTATCATCGTTGATGTCTTTTCAACATTATGTGAAATTTGTTAATTCTTCACATCACTCCCTCTTTCAGCATTTATGTTATTTATTATGGCTTTGTTTTTTCTCATATTCCATTCAATTGATGATTTTTATCAATTTTTATAAATCAGTGTTTTGACTTGGTGTTAAACTCCTTGTCTTACTCTTTATTGTTTTGAGCTACATATATACATATGAGTACTTTGATATTCACACCTTTGGTTATAGCTAAAGTAATAGAAGATATCTAGTGAGATGGCGGAGGAATATTTGAAGGTTATTGGTATTGGGGCCTTTTTTGAAGTCCAAATTCTATTAGGTTTTTACATCTGTAGAAAATTTTCAATTCTTTTACAACAAATAGTTGAAGTCGTTCTGTTCTATTTCCAGGAAATTTAACAGTAAACAAGTTTTAATAGGTTTTATAGTTTCCTTATCTGTGTAATAAGGCCTTATTTAAGGATTTTAAAAATTCTCTGTTAGCCCCATTTTTTAACATATATACACATGTATTATTAAACGTGTGTGTATGTATGTATATATCTAGATATTTATATACATTTTTGTTGTCTTTTCCATTTCCTTATCTTCAATAGCCAATCTCAATATCGTGCAAATTTCTTTCTTTCAGTCAGTCGTAGAGAGTCAACATGTATTCGTATTTGAAACTTGGCTTATAATTCTTTGAAAACGTTTTGTATTAACAGATCCTTGTTGCTCACACAAAAATGACGATGTTATTCACGATGATGATCAACTTCATCATCATGCTATTTAAACATTTTTTTTTGCTTTAAGTGAAGGTGGTGTGAACAAATTTTGCAACGTTTTAAATCATGTTTTGACAAGATTTAAACAAATTTTTTTCAATGCCATAGTTTGAGTTTTTTTCCTTCGTCGTGTTTTTTTTTTTTCAACCAAAATAAATGGCAGGCGGTATGATCAAGATAATCGTATGGGGGATATTTGTTTGTTTGTTGTTTGAATATCCTTAAGTTTAGGAATTTTTGGGGAAGCATTTACAGTTTGTCATATGATTGGGAGGAATTAGAAATAGAGGAATTTATATAAGAGAGAAATGATACAAAAAAAAAAAAAAAAAAAAAAAAAAAAAAAAAAAAATAGATCCAATTTGGAACCACAAAGTTCATTCATAATATAGTTATTCTTAACAAGAAGTGAATGTTTTTGGTTATAGAACTATTAGAATGCTCTTCTTAGTCAAAACAAATACTTATTTTAAAGGAAGAAATGTAAGATTTTTTAATAAGAAAATATTGATGCTGGCAGTCTCTTTCTGGCAGCTATATCAAGTCTTTTAAATCTCTCTGCAATTTTACACTATTGAGCAGAACGTCCAAATAATAAAACTTTATTATCAAAATGATTACGAAAGTTGTGTGATCGTTTTACGATAGACTTCTTCGACTCTCCAAAGTTTGGTGAAGAAATCAGTTAAGATAAATATATTGAAGTATTAAACGATCGACATAGAATCATTGGCTTCGAAATATTTTTTTAAAGTACAATAAACCATAATATGAACGAAAAAGTACCACATTTCTTTAAATTGAGACAATGTTTTTAAATTAAAAAACTAATAGACAATTCAAAAAGTACCAGTAGAAAAACCGAAAATTACCACAAAGTCCTTTCTTATGAATTCTCATTTACTTAAGACCAAATATCTTTGATTTTAAGTTATAAATTATAGAAAATTTAAAAAGTACCATAAAAAGAACAAATCAGTACCACAAAAACATCTCTTATATATTCTGATCCATTTAAGACCAAATATCGTTAATTTTACGTTTCTATGTTAAATATTATAGAAAATTTAAAAGTACCATTAGAAGAACCTGATATTACCCTCTTATGTTTTTACATTCACTAAGGACCTTAATTAATTTCATGTTTCTGTGTTAAATATTATAGAAACTTCAAAAGATACCATTAGAAGAACAAAAAAGTATCACAAAAAACTCTTTTATAGATTCTCATTAATTTAGAACCAAATATCATTAATTTCATGTTTCTTGGTTCAAAAAGTACTATCAGAAAAAGTACCAGAAAATTCTTTCATATGGATTCACATTCTCTTAAGACCACATATCCTTAATTTCATGTTGCACGTTTCATAATTATAGAAAATTCAAAAAGTAGAAGAACAAAAAAGTACTACAATGTTCTCTCTTATGGATTCTTATTCACTTAGCATCTCATGTTTTTAATTTCATGTTTCTAGGTTAAATATTAAATAATATTATTAAAATAACAAAAAAGTACCAAAAAGTCTTCTTTTAAGGATTTTCTCTAACTAATTATATAAAATTCAAAAAGTACCATAAGAAGATCAAAAATCGTTATGAATTTTAACCGTTTTTACAAATGTCTTAAACATTCTCAAATCTTTTCATTCAACATAAGTCGACATTTCGGGTTAATTCCAGAATAATATTTTTATTTAATTTTCAACCAAAAAAATCAATTAGTTCTAAAAATTAAGCTTAAATTTATAAAAATTATGTTCCGAATGTATCAAAAAATGATCATTCTCCCTACTCTGCTTTTAGTATTAAATTCGATTAATTCGTTTCGGGTTAATTGCTAAATAATATTTTTATTTTCAAAAATAAAATTTTTGATTTTCGAACAAATTAAAAAATTAAATTTACAAACAAAAAAATAAAATTCATTCTAAAAATTACGATTAAATTCGGTAATAAAAATTATGTTCTAAAGGTATCTGCTTTTAGCACAAAAGTCGATTAATTCGTTTCGGGTTAATTCCTGAATAATGTTTTTATTTTAAAAAATAAAATTTGTGATCTTCGAACAAATTAAAAACTTATATTTGCAAACAAAAAAAAAAAATAATAATAAAATTCGTTCTAAAAATTAAGCTTAAATTCAGTAATAAAAATTATGTTCCGAATGTATCAAAAAATTAACATTCTTCCTACTCTGCTTTTAGTACAAAAGTAGATTAATTCGTTTCGGGTTAATTCCCGAATAATATTATTTTCAAAAATAAAATTTGTGATTTTCGAACAAATTAAAAAATTAAATTTGCAAACAAAAAAATAAAATTCGTTGTAAAAATTACGATTAAATTCGGTAATAAAAGTTATGTTCTGAACGTATAAAAAATTAGCGTTCTTCCTTCTTTGCTTTTAGTACAAAAAAGTTTAATGCCTTATTTTAGGACAAGTTTATCTATATTGTCACAAAATTTTATTGAAATATTACTACTCTTTTATATTTTATTTCTCTCCAAATATTAACATTATTTCTCAAAATAAACTTTTTAAGTTTTTCGGATCATAATCTGAAGAAAATTCAAAAGTTTAAGAATAATTTAAAAGGAAAAATAAAACGTTTTGGGTCAACTGTGTAACGCTTTAATGCTTTTTACTCTCTCTCTCTCTCTCTCTTTCTGTAGGGTTTAATCAAATTTAACTAAAGCAGTTGAATCATTGAATAATTATTTTTGGTATTTCCCCCTCTTCAACACTAGTAATAGATCAAATGTTTTTTTTTTCTTATTTAAAGTGAAATCATTTTAGCAGTTTAATATCCAAATTGTTTTTAAATTATTTTTTGAAATTTCTTTGTTTTATGGTTGGTTTAAACACAAAAAATCATATTGATCTGTTTTATTTTTTTTTTATATTTTATAATTTTTTGATATGCGGTGCTTTTTAAAACTTGTCTTGCATTTATAATTACTTAGATACTTCTTTATCTGTTAATGTTTTTGGTTTATGACCACCAACCAAAATTACGAGATGGTTTATTTATACACATTCTTTAACTCTTTAAATTATTTAAAAAATGTCTTTTTTTATTTGTTGTGTTTTAATAATTTAAAGTACGTAAATCTTTTAAATTTAAAGCAGCCAAAACAGAAAAAAGACAGTTTGCAAGAGACCTGCATAACAATTTAGTTTTTGTCTACAAGAAAATATTCACAAACCCATTACTTTTTTTTTACTTTTTTTCTGTAATAAATTTTAGGTTTCATTAGTTAAATATCAATAAAAACAACAAGTACATACATACAGCAACAGTAAATACATATGTAGGTATGTATGTAGGTACTTGTGTATAAACATTAAACCAACATATTTATAGTTATTTTTAACTAATTTAAAATGTATTTAGATCATTTATGCTAATGGTTGGATTTTTTTTATTTAAACACTTTAAGTTAAAAAAAAGAATAGCAAAAGCCCTAAACTGTTGTTGTTGTTTTATTTTTAAGCAGTAAAAGCTTAAATATAAATTTAAAATGAAAAAGTTTTAAAGCTTAAAAAATTCCTCTAAAGAAAACATGATTTAAGTGGAAATGTTTGAGTGTTTGTCTTTAAAATCCCTTTAAAATATTTGAAAATTTTTTTTCAAAAGAAAAAAACATGATTTTTAAATACTTTTTAAATCTTTTTTTTGTATTAAAAAAAAAAAATGATTCACACAAGAAATAAGATATATATGTACTTAATGGGATGGGAACTTTTATAACAAAAATTTATTGATATATTTTTTAATTTTTTATTTGGGAGACATGGAAATAGAATTGTTTTTAAATTAAAAATTTTAGTAATTTTTTTTATTTTAACTAAAAAGGTAATATAATGGCTCTTCAGTACATACACATTAGATGAATAACACATTATTTTAACACGGAGATGTCATTAAAGGCAACTACTTACTATATATTATTACTGGTAGGCATTTCAGAAAGTCATTACTATTTAATAACTTACTAATTTCAAAGTATTGTAGAAGTCATTATTAGTCAACCGAATAGTAAATAGTTACAATTATCGGCTATAAATAAGTACTGAAATATGAAAAATCCTTTTTTATTTATTGAAAACATACACAGATATAAATATTTTATAAAAAAAAAATTAATTAATATATTAAAAAGAATTTTATTAAAATTAAATAAAATTAAATTACTCAAAAAGTGTTATAACCAAGGTTGGAAACCGAAAAGAATAACGGTATCGGTATTAAATTAATTTTTATTTCGGTAACGGTATCTATCTAACGGTATTTAAAATTATATCGGTAACGGTATACCGGTACCGAAACTAAAATACCGGTAAATACCGTTATTAT
>MINK01192284.1:0-15933 GCA_001735545.1 Phormia regina | reverse complement strand
TTTTTCTTCTTCTTATTATGTTATTTTGGCAGTCGAATATACACACGTATAAACATTTACAGCCGTATTCACAAAAAAGGTTTACTAACTTTTTGTATTTAAATTTTCATAAGAGAATAGTAGTAAACGTTTATCAAGCATACATTATTTGTTTGTGAATACGGCTGTTATTCTTGTAAGCTCTTGTACATCATTAATAGCGGTTTTTCAAAACAAGAACTTGTTAATTAGGTACTTCAATTAGATTCTCTTTTATCTCAACAAATAAAAATAATGTTTTTTGTCAATAATACAAAACTGTAACTGTATGAGTTAAAATAAATTTACTAAAATGTTGGCTTAAAATATCTTTAAATGATGTATACATTTATTTTTGATGTGATCAATAGTTGCAAAGTTATGAAACAAATTGTTAGGCCAAAAATTTAAAGTTAGTAAAAAAAAACAAGCAAGAATGTTACATTGTTCTTTTTTTTTAATTTTTAAGTAAAATTATAAATTTTTTTAGACATTTCTCCCTATAATTAATGATAACTCAAAAAATGTTAGTCCGATATTATTAAAATAAACTTAGAAAAAATTAAATTTATATAGCCATTAATCCGTTTATATATTGATTTTCAATCGTCTCAATAGTTTCGGAATTATAATAATTTTTTTTTGTTTAAAAATATCATAAAGAATCAAAAAAGGATAAAATTGTATAACTTTATCACAGTGCCATATGTAATAGTAACAAAATGAGATATCGATCATAGAAATCTATCGATTTTTTTCGAATTTATTTGCAGTTTTTTTTTAATATTTCTCCACTTATGTTATCATAACTCAAAAAAGACTTCGCTTACAATATCTCTAAATTGATTTTAAAATAAAATTTCATGTAAAATGCTCGGCGAAACGTATGTACTGATAGATAATTTGCAGCTTCTTTGTGAAAATTTTTATGTTGATGATGCTCTAACTTATGTTAAGATAAATTTAGAACCAAAAAGATGTCGAAATTTCCTAAGAATTCATGGTTTGGCAACATTTATGCAGTTGCGTTTTTTAATTAGCAAGTTTTTTGTTACAGTGGGTTTTATAAGTACCACAAAATAGAACAAAGAATTTTTGCAAAAAAATATTTTTCCTTACATAAGAGAGAGAGATTGGGTCTACATATTTTTGGTCCATGTTACGTTCTGGAATGTTACCAAAACTATTACGTAGTTTTTGTACCAGTTATCCGAAGCCAAGACCAGTAAAGAGATATTTGACTTTTGTGAAAAGACGATTGAAGAGGATCAAAAAGGTGTCCAAATATTGAAGTTTTTAAAAGGAGATGGGCAGACTGTTTCAAAAAAGTGGTTGAAACAACTATCAAATCTCAAATGAAAGGGTTATGGGAAAGGTCTACAAGTTCATAAATAGTGGTTATAAAAATAAAAATTATATTTTTCTATAATCTGTTGTATATTATCAATTAAACATAAAAACAATCAAAAGTCTATCACCAATCTTTTTCAAGTTTTTAAATTTCAAATATGTTACGCAATACATGGAGTCGTAGCCGGATTTTAACATTTTTATCAGGGTGCGGAAATAAGCGTTTTTGTGTAATTATCTAAGCAATTTTTCTCTTTTCTGAGTCAGACATGATATCAGAGAGCGGAGATATCTATGTATATTATTTTTTGATCGAAGCAGGCGGTGTGGTGCTTTCCTTACCACATCGCATTGATAAAATGGAAATTGTTCGAATAGATCCAGTGGGAGATATAGCCCTTGTACAAAGAAAATATTAATTTTTTCATATCTAAAGGAATATTATCCTTAAAAAGTTCTAGCAGTAATTCGCATCACAAACTTTATATAGTGCCCTTTTTTTGTTCATGTTTATTTTTCAAAAAATTGCGAAATGTGGGTATAATAATTTTTTGTTAGCTATTGTTTGATCTATATATCATCAAATTTGGTGACAATGTATTCTTTGTACAATTATGTTTATAAAAATATTGTTGAGTTTTTAGTATTAATTCATTGATTTTAATTTGAATAGATCAGAATCTAGTTGACTGGTCAATACGAGGTCAAATTGCGGTTTCTTTTGGTCACGATGTTATAATTTGGCAAAGTAAGGAAGATATCACAATGGCTTTTGATATTAAGTGTCCCCGATCATTGGCATATAGTCCAAATGGGGAGTTGTTAGCAATTGGTTGTAAGTCATGCGAATATCCAGGTATAGTATACTATGTATATACGGCAATTAAAATTAATGTAAATAATTTTCAATTAAATTTCAAAAGTACTGGAATTATGGGATGTGTCATGTCCCCAAGATTTTTGTGTAATTTGTGGAAAGGTATTTAGTTTAAAACACATTGCGGTGCAATGCATTGAGTGGACCTCATCTGGCAAACAAATTGTATGTGGTACTCACTATGGATCCATGTACGTTCTATCGGTTCCCGACATGAATACTATTAAGAAGATTCGAAAGCATCATTTACCAATAACTATTATACGATTTGCACCCACCATGCGATATTTGGCTAGCGGCGATTCTGAGGGAAATATTGTCATATATAATTGGAATATGTGCAGTGTATATCTTTATGTAAGATCCAGGCGTAAACTGAATGTCGTTTTTGACTGGCACCCCTGGACTGGTGTTGATTTGGCCATTTGTATGTTTATCAAGATGTATGTGTGTTTTTTTGAAGCATTAATTTCTTAAATTATTTATTTAAGCCGAAGATGTACCTGCATCCATTGTCCTTCTACACGTTCCCAGTAAAAAAATCGTTGGATATTATCAGCAAAACGGTTCCAAAATTGCAATTAATTATATATCATTTAGTAAACTTACAGGTGAATTACTTGTGAGTACCTCAAGTCAAGGTGAAATTTTATAACATTTATTAGTTTTGCACTTATACTGAGTTTTGTTTTGTTTTTTTTTTTTGTAGATGGAAGCATATGTAATGATTACAAAGTTTTAGTAATGTCTTCGCTTGATAGAATTGTAGATATATTGAAAATTCCAGACGGTGGAGCCAGATTTTTAATGTGGAGCCCCGATGGCACAAGGGTTGCCACAACTGGAAACGATGAGACCCTAACGTTGTGGAATTTTTGTTCCGATAAAAAGAGTAAATATTTTAGAAAACTAAATGGATTAAAAGAGAAATCATCAATGGAATCTAAATTTGGAAATCAATTTCGAAAATGGAGTTACTTAAAATAAAAAAAATGTTTGCGTAAATTTTAGTTTTTAATTATTTATTTCCCATAAATGTCCCATAATTGTGATAATATTAATATATTAAGAATATCAACTGTTATTAATTGTTTTTCAAACCTTGTCTTTGTATTGGAAATTAGTGTTGGCATCTAAAACTGTTTACATGAATCTAAAAATATACTCTGAAATCTGTTGCAAAAAATGTTTTGTTCATCGAAGTTTATGTTAAATATGTTTGTGACGATAAAAGTAACGAAATTTCCTACAGTTTCTAAATGTACCAAAAAGATAATCTTGTGACCAGCATTTTACATCAGAAGATTGAGAATAAACCATTTTTTTTCCAAAAACTATACGTGGCAAAAATACAGAGATTATATTAAAACAGTATTTATGATGATCGATAATTTTAATAAAAATTTAAAGTTTGCGTTAATAATGCTCCCAAACTATATGTTATCTGAAATGTTGACTTTATAATGAGATTAAAATTTTAGCATAACTTGGGAGTATTTTTTAAAAATTCGCCAAAAATTAATTTTTGATATACAGTGGTGAAATAATTCAGTAACTTTAGAACTGCTAGATGTATTTGAATGAAATTTCATATGAACAATTCTGAGGTGTATGGTGCAATTGATTTGGAGGAGGATGCGTTCATAGCGGTTCTGTGCATTTTTTTAAAAAATCGACAAAATTTCATTTATGATTTGATTGAAATACACTTATATGCGTGGGATATATATATATATTTTTTTTTAACTTGGCGAGCTAAAAAGTTATATTTATTTCGAATTAAAAAGCTTGAAAAAATGCTTAATATAAATGTATGTAAAACAAATCCGAGGGCAGTTGGGGTAATAGTCTTCTCGCTAATCGTATCAGAATTTCGTTAATTTAAGTTTTTGTGTTTTTATTTTTTTGTGGAGCACAAAAGTTTCAAAGTTAATATTAAAATAAAAATACCGTAGAAAGTTAACTTCATATGTCGGCTAAACACACCAAAAATTTTTGAATAAGCGTCGCCTTTTATAACTACAGAGTAACAATTTTCTGAAAAAAAAAAAATCAATTTTTGAAGTAAGTTTCCCCCAAACAGAAATTTTGGGTATTTCGGAGTAAAAAAATGGGAATCTATTTATATTTCTTACATAACATAAAAATTTCAGAATGATATCTTTATTAATTTTATATAAACTCAAATATTTTTTTTTGGAAAAATAATACTAAATACAAACATTTATCGTTTTTTGATCAATTTAAGGAGAAAAGTTAGTTTGAATACTTTATTATTTATATATTATTATTTTTCAAGTAATAAACTTTCAAAAGACGCCAAATATTTGCACAATCGTTTATAAACTAACTAAAACTAGGTCCCCTTCTGCAAAATGTAATTATACTCTACACCACCATAGGTGGTTGGGTTATTATGTGCTTTTGCAAATATTGTAACGCAGAGAAAAAATCTTCCTACATCCACCTCTCAGAATCACGGCTGCCTGTCTGTCCATGTAAAGCTTGTGTGCGAAGTACAGGTCGCACATATGATTTTTTTTGACACAATCCATGTGCCAAATTTCATGAAAATAGAAAATCACTTTAACGTGCATAAATCCCATTAAAATGTAAATATTAATTTAATAATCGACACATATAACATTTATATACATAAGTATCAGTTACAGTGCAAATTTTTTTTGAAGAACGGTTCATAATTGACCATAGCTCCCATATAAGACGCAATTTCGGGAAATACCAAAAAGTGCATAAATACATGTGAATCTTAGTATCGACGAAATATTCTGTAATAGTATTCTATATTTTTCACTTAACACAAGTGTAAGTCCATAATTGGCTCCTTCCCGAATTTTGGTACACATAGGCAATGGTATAGGGTATCAAATGTTCATACCCGAGATGACCAAATTTGAAGCTACACCCCTCGTCGCCCAGAACCGGCTACGAACCTCCTCCTCCAAATCAATTGACATACTCCTCACGATTACGTATGTGAAATTATATTCAAATCCATCCAACAATTCAAAAGTTGTAGAATTACTTTCAAAAAATTCCGTTTTGGGACCACTGTGTGATATGAATGTAAAAATATACATATCAGGGATTTTTATATCCCTTATTTAATATATTACCAATTGTACAAATAAAATGTACTCTTTCGACCATAATGGTTTAAAATTTCTCAATATATGTATTTTTATTACAAACATTTACATACGAAGTTTATGGGTGAAATTTAATTAAAAATTTTAGTAAAAATTTTACCTGCAATTGCCACAAATAAATTACGTGATAAAATTTAATTATATAAATGACGTAATAGTTATTTTGAAAATATATTATTATATATTTCCAAGCTATTGTGAAAAATTTGTTTGAATATATATAGATACCAGCGATTTTTAACGTAAAATAATGTAAGCTGAATGGTTTACGACGGATTGATATGATTTTTGCACACATATTATTGTTTTTACCCTCAGTAGCTATAGGTGGAGCAAACAAAATAGAACATCTTTTTAAAAATTTCCACATTTCAAGGATAGTCTATTGCTTAACATGCATCAATCATAAAATTTAAAAATTGAGAACAAAATTATAATTAATACAACCAAATAATATTGCCAAAATAATAGTAATAATAATAATAATAATAATAATAATAATAATAATAATAATAATATTGTCGAAATTTCATATATACTTTGCTTCAATATTTCATAAAGCCAAGTCGAATATAACATTTACAGAGGATTTGGAGAATGAAAAACTGGAGGCGTATTTTTTTTAAATATTAGGCACCTTTATGTATTTCATAGTTTCAAATCGATATATTTCACTTTCATGTATCCAATGCAGGTTAAAAATTGTATGTATGGTTGTGATAACCATATTATGTTAATGCAAGATGTTACCGTTTCATGTATCCAATAAAGGTTTAAAATTTTATATGTGGTTGTGACAACCATATTATGTTTATGCAAGATGTTACCGTAACATATATTTCTCCATAATCTGAATTCTCTTAAGTTTTTTCTACGATTTTTAATACCGCGTATGTACTACACATGTAAATAATATGTTCCCACAAAATAAGAAATCGTATATTTTACTATAATTTAATTGGGACAACAAATATGCAGCCAAAATAATATTACTGTAGGGAAAACGTGTGCAGGATTCCTGAAATGATTGTCAAATTTATCAGACATCGCGACGTCTGATAATTGGCCAAAATATATAAATTAGTATGAATAAGATAAGCAAAAATGTATACAATCACTAGGAAAACTGCTGGGTTTTAAGGTTTATTTATTAAAGTACTCAAAGCAAAATTAATAGATCAAAGATTAAATAAAAAAAGATAAAATAACGTAACATATAACTTGTAGTAATTAATAAAAGTTAACAAAATATTTGTCAAATTGATATATGTATCTTGTAATTTATTTGTTTATTTTAACAAGAAAAAAATGCATGAATTTATATTAAAATTATTAGAGAAAGTTATACCATAGTTTACACATAAATATAGCAAAAGCTTTATACACGTTATTAGTGTAACATGTATCGTCTTTCGTATTGTATAATTTTAATAATCTGTATTCTTTCGGTTCTTTTATGGAGCAGAGCTGAAGCTAACAATAAACAAAATAATCGTATTGTAGGCGGAAGAATTTTAAATGAAACTCAGGCTGGATGGCATGTTGCCATTATTCACAAAAAGGTATTAGCTTGTAGTGGTTCTTTATTACGGAAAGATATTGTACTTACGGCTGCCTTATGTATCAAGGATTTCAAAACCATTGATATCACCGTTAAAGCTGGAACTATAAATTTTAAAAATGTTGGACAAATTAGAAAAATTAATCAAATTGCTATCCATCCTGAATTCGAAGCTGGCGAAAACTCCAATAATATAGCATTGCTTAAGTTAATCAAACCATTTAACAAAAATAATCATAATATCCAAACTTTACATATCCCAACGGATGATCCCATAGAATTACCATCGGCATTATCCATTTTAGGATGGGGTATATCTGGCTTAAACACTAACAATTATTTAACAAAAAAACTTAGAATTTCAAAATTTAAGGTTTATTCCGAAAGAAAATGTTTAAACTATCTCCCAGATGGTGATAAAGAAAAAACAGAAAATGTATTTTGCATGGGAGATCGAACGAAAAGAGTTAATATTTGTAATGATGATATTGGAAGTGCAGCTATAAATATGCAATATAAAACGATATACGGCATTGTTTCGACCAATGGGGCCTGTACAGAAAATCGTACAGTTATAGTTACATCCTTAGAGCCACATATTTCATGGATCAAAACTCTTTTAAAAGCATGGAAAAATAGTAAGATTGTATCTACATATATTTAATATAATTTAAATATTTTAAAAAACTAATTTATTGTATTACCACATAGAAAAAAATATTTTTAAATCATTTTTAATTAAATATTTAATTTAAACTTAATTTTTTAATTAAATAATTTTCTTAAAAACATAATATATACGTCTCATACATTATTACAACTTTTATGCCGAATTTATTAAATTTTAACTATTAAATGCAGATTTTATTTTTTCTATTTATGATAATTTTTTAGTTTTAATTAATATATTTCTATCAAAATAATTGTATCATTTGAGAATTCAGGTGTAAAAATTCCAAAATTATTATAATTATTTCAAATATATATTTTTTCTTTATCAATAATAATTAATTGAAATAATTTTTTTAAAATATAAGTTAAAAAATATATGTTAAAAAAGTAACTATAACTAGTATTTATATATTTTTTAAAAATTATTAAAAATAAATTTTTAATAACCATTTTTTTTTGGATTTTGAAAATTATAATAATAATTCAATTTAAATCTACACAGAAAAAATTATGTCTAATTTGTTTCCTATTAAATCAGTTTTTGGTTAAAATTAAAATTTTATAAAAAAATTTATTTGATTNNTTTTTCCATAGCTTTAAAACATTTGGAGGTAAGCTTTATTGAGTTTGTGGGAGATTTTCCAAATGCAATAAATATTTCTGCTCTTATTTTATAGGTTTGAATGAGGTCGCACCTCCCATACATCGAATCAATATCATCCGGAAATAAGCGAAACATGGTACGAGTTCTTCATTTGTATGATAAAAAATGTAATACAATTTGCATATATAGCTTGCTTCTAAGTACCATTTAAAGTTATTTGGCTTGGTAAAATTATTCTATACGTGACCATATTNNAATAAAATATTAAAATTAAATAAATACTTTAATAAAATTTTATTTTAAATCAAATATAGACTTAATAAAAAAAGTTCTAGTCATAATTTTTTCTGTGTAGTAGAGAGGCCTTAAATAGTGATCTATGATTTTTATATTATATTTTGTGCTTGTTTCAGCATGAGGCATACTGAAAATAATAATAAATTTAATATATAATATAAATATTAATAATATATAAATATAAAATTAATAAATTTAATATTTTTAAGCCCCACAAATATTATTCGAGTACTCTGATTTGTAATCGATTTTGTGTACATTATTTACACGAAATCGATTTGTATGTACATTATTTCTTGTTGTTTATTATTTGTTTTGTATAGAAAATTATTGATTTGTATTGAAAGAAAATTTTACTTTTTTTAAACTTTTGTGTACACTATATTTATAAGCCTTTGTACCTGATTTTTGATATGTGAATAAATTTTATGTGAATTCCTTTAATCACATTTTTAAATTAACCACCACACTTTTTAATTAAATCTACCTTAATTTTATTTATAGACATTTTCGAAAATTAACAAAATTATGTGTAGAAATATTTTCGAAGTGAGATGAAATGACAATTTAAAACAATTAATGCATTAACTGTATTATCAGATAATCGATTTCTGACTATAATATTAAAGAAATAAGCTTTCGCATTCGATAGATTTTAGACTTAAAGTCAGTAATGCATTGGCAAAGTTTTCAAAGATAAAGAACTCCATGCTGTCCGACATATTCGTATCTTTTTCAATAATTAGGAACTGTTCTAGTATTTATATACATCGAACTGAATGCTTAATTATGATAAAGCAAAGCTTTTTGTAGAATTTTAAATTTTAAAAGTAATAAAGTTACATTTTTTAGTGGATTTTAACAAAAAATCCCGGGAGTCGGAAACTGATAAATTGCTAAAATTTCCGAGAATTTCGTCCCGGGAATTCTTGGGATAAACCCCTAATCATAATATCAAATAGAGAGTGTCAAATTCGCTCTCTGTGAAAATGATCATAGGTGTTGACTAAAATATTAGTATTATAAGAAATATTATGATAAGATTTTTATACACAACTTATGTCACATATTTTGTTTATGTGTATACGGTATGTTAAAGAGAAGAAGGATTTAATCAATAAAATATGTCAGTTATATACCTAAGGATTTATGTACATTCCGTACCCTTTAATTTATTAATATTGAAATAAAATATAAATAAATTCAACTTTATCTTAAAACATTATTATTAATGTTTTAGATTAATAAGCATCATTTTCAGTGCTTTTTTAACTTTTTGTACTCTTAGCAATGAAATAAATTAAAAGTTGCCAATTTTGATTTGATAACTGGAATGTATTCTAAAAATGGTGAATTTGAAGTAATAGTTATTTATTTGTAATAAAATATATATTGGTGGTAACAATCATGACATGACCTCAAAGTTTTGGTAACATTTTAATAACATATATGAGATCTTGCAGATTTGTTTACAAAATTTTTCGATTTCGAACTGGAAATCAATTTTAAATGTCTTTAACTATTTTTTACGTATTCAGCATATTAATACGCAAATAATAGGCAAATAATTTTGAATAAATATTGAAATGGATTTTCCATCTGGTAAGAAACCAATTTTATGTATATATGTATTTTAAGAATTTTAAGAAAAAATTTAAACGACTTATGATCATATTCCAACGTATTAATGGACATTTTAAAGCCTAAAGATAAATCTTTTAAACTTTTTTGATATTTTTTAACCTCATAAAAACTTGTTATTTTACTACATTCTTAGCAAACACATAGATTTGATATCGAATTGAAAATGATTTGAAATCAATCCCTTTCTAAAATTTCACGTGTTTGAGAATTATTTGAAAATAAAAGCTTTCTCAACAAAAAGGGGAATTATTTGTATAATTGAGAAATGCTTTTATTTATCAAATCATTGTTAAATATTAATTTAAATTCGAATTCGGAAATTGGTTACTCGTGTTTTCGGGATGCAAAAATTAAAAATAAAAGAAAAAGAATTAATTTTTTTTTACCAATATCGTTTTGGTAATTTTCCTCTAAGAAAATCTTTTGAGATTTTCATAGAATAATCCTAGAATTTTATGATTTTATTTAAATTTTTTTTCCTAAAAAAAATCAATCATATTTTCAAATAAAATTTTTAAAGATTTTTTTTCTTCTAATATTACCCCATTTTTAGACATTTATCGTTTTATTTGTAAATTTTAATCAACCAAAATTTTCATCAAATGCACAATCTATTAAATCTAGAAAAAATATTATATATTGTTTTAAATAACTGAATGCGCGCCTGATTAGACTTAATCATTATTTTTTACAAATTCTTCTGTCAAATTGTTAGTGGTTGCTATGTGTTATCATTGATTAAACAATTTTATTTTCTTTAATATTTTCTAAGTTCGTTTTATGTTTTGTAATTCATTGCTTTTACACATTTATTGCATAATATAAATAGAACATGAGCAAGTTGGATGATTTACTAGCGAAGAAAAAAACTGTTGTACCAGTTCTGGATTTAAGCAGAAATGTTGTACAATCTAGCGAGGAACTTAAACGTCTTATGGAAAAGGTTCCAGAGTTTAAGATGAGACCAATTAAAGTTAGAGCCGAAGATATAAAGACGAAGGATAAAGACTATTCGTTTAAATTAAGTAAGAAAGAAATGAAAAAACTTCTAAAGAACAATGGTGAACGGGAACCAATGTACGTATATGCCGATCCAGTTCCATTAGAAATGGCAGAAGTAGTTCTGTACGATTTATGTGTGGTACCAATAGATTGGAAAATGCTTACAACATTAAGACCAAAATCAAAAATGGAAGAAGAATACTTCTCTCGTATGGTAGAGATGGGTAAATTGCAACTAAAAACAGAACAGCGAGATAGAAGAGAATTAATGCTGAACAACGGTGTAAAAAAGTTGAAAAATAAATCGGGAATTGTTGAAACTCGTCTTCAGACTTGTTCTGACTGTGGTGAAGAATTATGTTCAAGTATGATATTCATAAGAGTTTTTTTTTTCATAAAAAATTATTTGTAATTCTTTTTTACTATTTATAGGCAAAACATGTACAGAATTTAGTTATGATTTATTTGTAAGAGTGGAACCAAAATGTTCGAAACCCAAGCCTATTCCAAATGTCGTCAATAAGGGTAAACTTAATGGACGTAAACGAGTAGTTGCCAATGGTGCACGTAACAAGTCTAAAACAAATACAAAGTGAAAAACAGCTTTTTATTTATTTATTTTAGTCAAATTTTAAAAGCAAGTACATGAGTTACAATCTTTCAGCATACAAATCAAATATAAAAATCATAAATTAACAGATAAATATATAATTACAATAATTAATGGAAAAATTATTGAAAAACCTTTGTTTATTATCTGGAAATGTGCTGTATCAGCCGTATATCATGATTTTAGCTACTTTTAGTTAACTAAAGTTAACTATAAAGTATCCTCTGATAGATTTCTAATCAAATCGTACTCAGAATTGCTAATTTAGCCATTTATTAACTAAATTTAGCCATTTTCAATCTTGTTTAGCCACTAAAAAATTTATATAGCCATTAGCCATTTTTATTTGCATTTAGCCATTTCTACATTATTATTATTTTTATTTTTTTAATTGAAATTTAAATTTATTTCTAGTTAAAAATATAGTCAAATAAAAAATAAATTCAATGAAAAATTCAATAAAATGAAAAAATATGCCTAAAAATTCCGAAAAGAGTAGTTTAATAATCCAAAATTTTAGGACTGGGTTTCTGAATCTAAAAATTCTGAATTCGCTTTAAAGTTGCACTTCGGCATTCAACCACGGAGTTAAAAATTAAATATTTTAATAATTATTAAAAATGTTTTGGTTTCAATCTGTAAAAAGTCTTTAAATTTTATGTTAAAACAAAAAGGTCTTCACGACCCCCTTTTAAAATGTTCGCACAGACCCCTTGTGTTTCATTTGAAAACCATTGATCTAGAAGATATTATTTACAAAATTTTTATTTAAAATAAATGGAATTAAAGAAATGTTATTAATGAATAATGTGATTACATAAAAATATCTATAAAACGAGCAATTATAGTATTGGTACTGCATTTATTTAAATATTTATACATAGGTTTTTTATATAACACAATATAACTTTTAAGACTAAACAGTGAATGACAGTGAGTTAAAAATTTGTATATACAAGTATATACAGTATTGAATGTCTTAAACAATATAAATTATACAAGATGTTTTTATAATTATTCATATATCTTTATATACATACATATATACTATGTATACATACTTATGTGTGTGGTAATGTTAATGCACATATGAAATACACACACACACATACCATAAATATAAGTAAATTTATATTTAGTATGAATATATCGGAAAGATAAAATTACAATTTTCAGGAATATTTATAATGAAGGTGCAGCCATAAACATGCAAGATATTAAATTCTTTTTAAAAAATCTTGAATGATGATGCTCATACATTGAATCTGGCTGCGTTCTCCTTATTTTACCCTGTAGTTTTGATAACTATTTTAATGACATGAAAATGTTGCGATAAAGAATCTTTGAGAGAGGACATTAAATGTTCATATTTGAGTCATAATAGTAAAACTAGAAAATAAAAAATTTGCAAATTTTTGTTTAATCCAAAAATTTAAATTGTTATTACAAAATAAAATAATTAAAATCCAATTTAACAAGTGTCAGTGGATTCGAGCAACAGAACCAAATATTTGGTATAAAATATTTTTAGTACAATATTAAATTCACATTACTGAAGAATACTAGAATACACAGCCACTAACAATACTGCAGGGTACGAATATTTGTCATCTGTATGTGTGTATGATATCACTCTGCACATATGAAAGTTTATATGACTTAAACATTTTTTCTTATCGCACAAAACTAAACTAGCACTAAAAGGGGACAAATAAGACTTCTGGAAGGCCTTTTTTTTTTTGGCAGACAAAGGAGTATAATATTATACTTAATATTTTTTGTGATCTCGTGCGATTCTTTAATTAATCTCATGCTATAAGAAATTAACTTCAGATTATAATAGAGGCATATTACGAACTTGAATATTCATTTAAATTATTTTTCAGTCGCGGAATATTAAGATTTTTCAAATATTTTTTTATCATATTTTCTTTGTTTAAACATGTAAATTTATACGTTTCGGACATTTTTCAAAAGATATTAGGTTTTCATGTTTAATGATGTATAACCGAAATGGTCTATCCTGTTACTATGCCCGGGTTCACAGCAATTTTTCTTGCCGCAGTTTTGAGTTTATAGGAGAGAGTGGAGAAGAGAATACTAAACATTTACACAGCAAGAAATATTGCTATATGTCACATAATAATCGAATAAAAATTATATTTTGAAATATTGCCACCATTTTACGACAATTCATCGCTTTTTTGATAAATTTTTAGTTCTGAGGACATTTATATCCTTAACGAACCATTAATTTGCCTTTAAAAATCAAATTAACTTATTATGGACCAGAAATACCAAAATAATATTTGTACCACTAAAGAGTTAAAATATTATCAATAATATTGAGGGAAGCCTTTTCAATGATACCCAAAAATATATTTTACGATCGAAATTGTCCAAACTATTCAAACTTTAATGGAATACTATTTGAATTAAAATCCCTGAAAATATTACTAAAATTTAAATGCAAAATTAGACTTTAAAAAACTATCTGAAAAGGCTAATAGTACCAAAAATGCATTTATTTCACTGTTCTCATTAATTTTTGGTATTTCTTAAAGGCATAGAAAACGACATTTTGAAGGTAAAAGCAAAATAAAAAGGGTAGATTTAACCTTTAAATGACTAAACTGGTTTTTTGCAAGTCAAAATAGAAAAATGTTCCCATTTGTCACAATTTTCTTTTACTATCAGAATAAATTCGTTTGTCTCTCGATCGAGAATCGAACGTTAAGTTTTCTAAAAGAAATTACAAGGTATTTTTAAACATACACACACATATTTTATTCGAATTCGAATATCATTTGATTAAAAGAAAGTTTCCATAAAATTTCTTAAGTTTGAATAGGTGTTGATTGAGTTAAATTAAAATTATTAAAATCATTTCTTATTTGTAAGAACATCCCAGCAAAAGCTTGGTAATGACATGTAGTTACGGATGTTGATAACAACATACTTTCTACATTACATTCAAATAGATTAGAAAGCACTTACTTTTAACCTGCTATTGAACCAATTTTTAGAAATCATTTTTTTTTTCCTAAATATTATTTTTTATCAGTCTTTTTACTAAAATTATATATTTTTAGAGTTGGCAAAACATAAAACTACATTAATTACTTGTATTTTCTTTTATGTCGAACGAAAATTTAATTTCAACAATTCATAGCATGTTTCTCTATATCGAACGAAAGTTTTCTTTCGCCTTCTAAGCGAAGCAAGAAAACTGATTTGGGTTTCTCTAACTCACTTCTATACGTACAATGTGTCGAACGACAAGTCGAAAAAAACGTAATGTTTTTCATGTAAATTTGAGTTTCTGTATTTCTGTATTTCGACTGGTTGAATTTTTTAAAGAAAATTAGGAAAAATGCTTACAAGGACATTGCAAATGATCCTTAATCATGTTTATTATTCATTTTGTTGTATTCGGTATCCATAAATGATGATTTTGTGTCTTAAAAACAATAAAAAAAAAATCAAAAAATTTTTATTTTTTAATTATTTTAATTTACTTCGTTGTATATCGTTAAAACAATTTAGTAGTACTTTTAATATTTTTACGAAAAAAAAGTTACTCTAAAAGAAAATAAAACAAAAACAATACGAAAAGACGTAACTCCATGCGAACGAAAGCGTAGGAACTACAGAAACCCAAACTGATTGAAATCGTGCGACTTGCTTTCGTTCGCTTAGATTTTCGTTCGACATAGAGAAACAGGCTATTAATAATGATTTGGAAATATTTTCTTTATTTTTTCTGCAAATTACGAATCAAAAGTTTCTTGCAATTTTTAAGAACTTAAAAAAAACTTTCTTTTTTCAAACAGACAGTTTTTGACAATTTAAAAATAATAAAACCCAGGAAAAAATGAATTAGTTCTACATCTAGTTCCAGAACTCATGAAAATGACCTGTACTTGTTCTATTTTGGCCATGATTTTAATTTAAAATTGTCACCTCCAAAACTAGTTCTGTGAAAGTGTTTGCTAGCCAGTACCTATTCTATGTAAATACTTTTTTAATTTTTGGAATTTAAATCCACAAATAGTTTCTACTCCTATGATATCAGAATTAGTTGTGATCCCTATAGTTTTAAAGATGTTATAAAAGAACCTGAAGTGG
>MINK01192277.1:280-11022 GCA_001735545.1 Phormia regina | reverse complement strand
AAGAGAAACAGTGTTTATATATATATATATATATATATATATATATATATATATATATATACTGCTTTGTTCTTTTATTGGTACTTTTTTAATTTTTTATAATTATGATCGTAGAAATTAAGGATATGTAGTCATAAGTGAATAACAATTTTTATTTTAGAGACATGGCCCTAAATCTAATATAACACTTGATAAATCTAATATAACACTTGATATGTTGATGAAATTTTGATGAAACACGAATTTGGCAAATGTTGTCGGTTACAATATTTCAGGGATCTATATGATAACTTTGATAAAAAATTGTGGTTTCCCTGTTAATAAGCATTAATATTTTAGTCTTAATGGTGATGATGGAGCTGTTGTGTAGTGTATTGACGTTATAATAAACTATAAGCAGAATACATTTAATAAATTAAATTATTCCCGCATAAATACCTCTAACAAGAAAATTATACGCATAACATGTATTTATGGATTAAAAGTTTTAATTCAATTAGCGATGGCGGCTTTTTATTTTGCTAAAATAATTTGATTTTTTGGTTTTGATGTTTATGCAATTATATTTGTACGCACAAATACACACAATTAAATAGATGAGAATTTAGCAAATTGTATGTTTTAAAATATTTTAAACTTTTTTTATGACTCATTTATTAAATACAATTATTTGAGGAATTAAAACAAAATATGTTTTATTTTACCCACATTGTAGTTTGGAGATCAAAAAAGGTGTTTATGACGAAAACCCACATTTGAATTATCTCTAGCTTAGTGGAATCATATTCACCAAAATATTTTTGATGGGATTGTTAATATATATGTTAATATATAAATATCTTCATAAATTAATATNNAAAAAATACAAAACAGAAAAAAATTCACAATTAATAAATTAATTAAATCAATCAAGTAGAGGATTGAATGAATTAATAATGTGTATAGGAAAAAAATTATACCAAAATTTATTTTTTATTTTATTTTTTCTTGAACATTTTTTTTTTTTTTGTGAATTTTTATGCAAAATTAAACAACTGAGTTAATTGTAAAAAAGACGGCAATAATTTTTTCTGTGTGATGAGGAATATATACTAAATGTAGAATAAAGGTAACTTCGTTGATAATTCTTGAATTAAAGTAAATATTTATATGTCAATTTCGTAACATAATTTTCGTAACTGAGTTTAACGTTTAAGTATAAGTTTGTCATTTCATTTGTAATTTCTACAATATTCATCGGAGACCCTAAAAAGTATATTCTGGATCTGGTCTGTTGAAAACAATTTTTAGAAAGCCTCAGTCATCTGATAAATATGCTTTGGGATAAACTTAGAAAAACGTTAATAAAAATTGGATTATAAGTAAACGGGACATCGCCAAAATACCGAAGATAGTGTAAAATCTTTTGATAAAAAACTTAACTTTATAAGTTGGAAAAATCTAAAAATAGTGTCAAAATAACAAAAAAATCATTAATAGACAAGATAACATTAAAGGAAGGTTTAAAATGGTACATCATCATTATAGTTTAAAAAAAAGAATGGAAATTGTTAAAGGATGTTATAGTCCTTATTTAGAAGATATAAATACATAAAAACAAAAACAATTTAAAGAGAATTTAGGAAAAACTGTGCGAAAAATTTAACATCACTTACAAAATGTTGAAAAATTTCTACAATCGTTAGTAAGATTTGGGATCATATTTAGCAAAGTTAAGCTTAAATTCACTTTTTTAAAGCTGTGTAAATAATTATGAAGTATAAAAATAAAAACCGCAACTTCTTCCAACTTTTTCGAAATATTTTATGACAATAAAATATTAGAATTTTTTCCAAATTTTCAAAAATTTTTTTAATGTGTAAATATATATGACTATTTATAACTCCATATGAAATTTGAATATACGGATTATTTTTACTTTTACAAAAAAATAAAATTTCATATTCAATAATTAATTTCTTAAACTCAAACATTTTCTTATTATTATTATAATTATTATTTCATACAATTTTCTGAACTTACCTTCATTAGCCACAATAAAATTACAACCCGAATGCTCCTATAATATTTGCAATCTTCACGATGCTGATGATCAACTCATACAATTTACAAATTCAATATTTTTGATGGTGACTATAAAAACATACAACTTAAGAAGATGGTATTTGGTTTATTGTTATCAAATATTCATGATATTTTCTGTTGATCCGAATGAACTTTAGAATTTTCAGAGTAAGTTGCGTGCACTTTTGTCCGCTAATTATGACAAGTACCGTATAAAATTTTCACACTTCGTAGATTCTTCTCTGGATTAACGTCAGGAATAGCTATAGAATTACGAGTATTTATGGGTGGTAGGCTGAGAGTGTTGAGTTACTTTCGTAGAAATTTGTTGCATTTAGCCAATGGTAAGTATGAGTGTGGGAGGAAAATACACGTTTATATCTGAATGTTAGTGTTGAGTTATTCTATTAGGAAGTACGTCCTACCATCAACGAAAAAGGTATAAATAGCAATACATAACATAATTATCAATTGAAACTATTAAGAATTAAATAATAATAATAGATTTTACTTTATAAATATTATAATTATAATTATAAATATATAATTATAATTATATTATAATTTATATTTTAATGAATAGATTATTTTTGATTTTGGGGATGACACTGTTTTGAAGGTTATCACTGCTAAATAACCAATGACGTATGTATATTATTACTTTACCCACTAAAATATTGATATAATATGTATTTAAATTTAATATTAATTTTTATTATTTTGATTTTAATACAATAAATTAAATAAACAATAAATAAAAGAAGTTTTTTTTTTTTTTTTTATAGAGAATCATGTATAATCAAGGAGGAAATTTAATATATACGAGAGTACACCTCGAGCGCTTAGTTGCCATATAAATTTGAATTAAAATTCCAACTTGTAAAAATTTGTTTCATTACAATTGGTCCAGTTTGTTTTTATAAAAAAATAATAACAATGAGACAATGTTTTGAATGAGAGAGTTGTGTATACATGGGATAATATACAGTTAAATAAATTGACACGCCCATTTTTTTGTTTTGTTTATGCAAATATATTCATGTGAATTGTGGTATATGTATTAGTAGTCAATTTTAATGCTTATAACTTCTTAAATACTATACGGATTTTAAAAAATTCTATATTTTGCACATCTATGAGAAAATATCTTATAGTGGCATACTTTTTATTAAAATCGGTTGTTTACTGCGACCTTAAAAGGTATTACGAAAAATGTGTTTACCTATTAATTATATAAACGAACGTATGAATTTGCTTTGTTACCATAGGTAGTTTTTCAAAATGTTTTAGTAGTTTTACCAAAAATATTAAGCAAATTTTCGAACATAAAAATTACCTAAAATTATATTTATATTGCCTAAGAAACTTTGTAACTGCCATTCTACCCTTTTGCTTAGTTTATTTTATACCAAGTTTTTAGGATTTTTTGTGTGTTAGATATACGCCCTATTTTAAAATCATTTGAATAAAAATATTGTATTTATCCTGTCAAAACATATTTTGTTTATTTGCTAATTTACAAATTATTTAAAACCAATAAAACTAAATTTTAAAATCAATTCCAAATTTAAATATAACAAACAGTTTAACAAAAAAAATAAATCATTGACTGTTCCTTTTCTATTTCGACTAGCGATATTTTATTATTTCTTTATCATGTTGCAGATTCAAAAAATTAATTTTTATTAATTTAATTTTTCTACAGAAAACCCTTACTCGTTTCTAATTCCAATTTGCTAACGCATGAAATTGCTGTCCGAATAACAATTTACTTACAGAAATTGAAATACAAATTGGGCCATTTTTCTATTGTTCATTCAATTTTTTCTTATCCATTTGTGTTGTGTAATAACACGTCTAAACTTTGTATTTTTACATCTTTCCCCTATTTGTTTGTTGTTTTTATGCTTTCATGGAAAGTATAAAATGCGCCTATAAGAAATAAATATTTTAATATTTCATAAACATTTACTAGGTTCATGGAAAGCGCTCATCCAAACATTTTTTTTATATTTTGTTGTTTTTCAGCAAATTTCTGGCTAATTTTTACCAATAGCTGTAACTGTGACTAGTACAGGAACAGAGAGTAATTGTGTTTGCCAAAATTATGTACAATCATACATACATATGTATGTGTTTATATACCAACGAATTATTAATGTATAAGCATTTTTGTGCTTTTACTTAGTTCAGTATTTTGTAGCTAAGTTGAAAAAAAGAAAACAATAATAACAAATATTTCTATTATGCCTGACGACTCCTTACCATTAGAAAAGGTTTTGCACACTTATCCCATTCAGTTTATGGGGTTGTAATATACATATTATATCTATAATCAGCTGTGCCGAATCTTATATATCCTTCTTCCGTGTTGGGAGGTGAATGTAGTTGGCGTATTATGTGTTCCCGTTGATATTTGTAACGCACAGAAAGATTTACCCAACACCTATTTTAGAATCACTTTTTAAGTAGATCTAACGATGTTCATATGACTAATTGACTGTCTATGTACAGTCGCAATTTTAAAGATGATTCGCTGAAATACAGCACCAGCCTTTTGAAATTTGTACCAAATTATATGAAGACCGCACTGCGCACATTGGGATAAACGACAATTAATTCAGGGAGAGGTGATATCTTTAATAATCTTTAATAATAAATAAAAGATATCGACTTCAATTTTCTTTAATCGATATATAATTTTATCCTTTAATATATTGAAGAAATAATGATCCAAGCGGTTGAAAATGTTGGTTAAACATTTTCTATGACATTAGTATCCTATTTTGAACGTCCATAGCTCTGATCTTGAAACGTATATTAACTCAAAATGTTGCTATTCTCTGCTATGTCTGTGTGAAATATCATGAAAATCCAGATCAGACAGATTTATTTCTGCTTCACTGTTTAATGTTCAATACAACAAAGGAACGAAAGAAAAAGGTATAGTCGGTCAAGCCCGACCATATTACCCTACACCATTGCCTATGGGTACCAAAATTCTGAAATATTATTATGTATTTATCCACTTTTTGATGATTCCCGAAATTGTGTATTATATGGGAGATATTGTCAATTATGGAACGATCTTCATGAAATTTCGCACTATCATTTACATATATAAAAATTCTTTTTGTGTCCAATATTAAATTGATATTTAAATTTGTATGGGATTTATGCACGTTAAAGTGATTTTCGCAAAAGTGATTTATATGGAAGCTATGGTAAATTATGAACCGATCACCATGAAATTTTGCACACAGATTTATGTTTACATTTCATTAAAATATTTAAATTTTTAAGGTAATTTTGAGTGTTAAAACTCTCTTCCGGAAGAACATTTGTATGGGGGCTAGGTGAAATAATTGGCCGATCAAAATTAATATACTTCGTTCTTGTGCAAAAAAATTATATGTGCCAATTTTCAATTGCGACCTGCACTTTACGCACAAGCTTTTCATGGACTGCCAACCAGACGGACATGGTTAAATCGACTCAGAAAGTGATTCTGAGTCGAATGTTATACTTTATGGTGGGGGGTTGGAAGATTTTTTTTACTTTATAATATTTACAAAAACACATAAAGCATAGAAAGGCACAAAGATATGATGTACAAATCGATTGGTCTATCTGTATAAAACTGAAATAAAATTGTTGTATTTTCTAGAGATCTTTCTGTTGCGATTTATCTACAGTCAAGTACTAAAGTCTACGTACAACACTCATTTTTACCATTATATTGTAATGGTAATAGTAATGAAAAAAATGTTGATACCACTAGTAATGAGTATTAATTATGTAATAAATAAATTAACTATGGATGCAACATGAAAGTAATTTATAATAATGTTAAAAATTAAAGGGACTAAAGTCTACATACAACACAAAGCAGGTTTATTGTACATTAAAATAGGTGGCAACACTTGCGCTTTTTGTTAATATTTGGCTTTAACTATTATACTAGATGTAAATATAAGTCGCAGTAGTTTAAACAGGCAGTTATTTTTATGGGTAAATTTTGGAAAAATGGCGATAAGAAAAGAAATAGAAGTTTCGGTTAGAAATCTCATAATAAAACTCAGAAATGAGAAAAAGTCTTATGGAGAAATTTCAAAAATAGTAAATTTGAGTCGAAGTACTGTTCAAACAATAATAAAAAATCATAAAACTACAAATTCAACTGAAAGTAAGCCTAGAAGTGGAAGACCAAGAAAGCTCTCCCAACGTGATATTAGAAGTATTCTGAAAAAAGTGAATGATGACCGCCAAAAATAAGTGCTCACCAAATTACCGTATCAAATCGCGCAATCTTCCAAAAAAATGTCCATCCAAACAATACAAAGAGTTTGCATGAACAACGGTTTTAAAAGCAGGTGCAAGAAGAAACCTTTTATACTCATGAAAACAATCGTAAGTTGCGTAAATGTCGCAACATGTGGCAAGGGATTCGACTTTTGGAAACAGGTACTTTTACAGACGAAAGTAAAGTAAAAATATTTTGGAAACGATGGTCGGCTTAAAAGTTTGGAGAAAAGTGAACACTCGCGCTAAACACCTAACACATCATACACTGTTAAACATGGAGGCGGGAGCGTTATGGTTTGGGGCGCAATGGCGGCATCGGGAGTAGGTCGTATTAGTTTTCATTGAGGGAGAACATTGGATCGTCACATTAAAGAATAATACTAGAAAGTAATAACCCGTGTCGTAGAGATTTAGGGCTTGTGATTGCTGGATTTTCCAGCAGGACAACGACCCTAGCATACGAGCTCATCATCGTTCGAGATTGGTTTGCTGTATTACGCCTCCCCAATCCCCCGACATGGACCCAATTGAAACATATTTGGGATGTGTTTGGAAAAAAATATAAGAAAATACCAAATAAGTAGCCGTGAAAGTCTGAAAAGTGCACTTAGTCGTGGTTGGGCTGAAATTACTTCTGCAATCACAGAAAACTTGGTGATGTCGATGCCTCGTAGGCTTCAAGCTGTAATAGATGCTCAGGGAGGACCTACAAAATACTAAAATTATCTTTAACAATACATTTTTTAGATCTAAGATAACTGTATGTAGACTTTTGTCATATGAATTTTTAACATTTTTGTTTTTATTGTTAGTATAAAATATATTAGCCATTTCTTTTTTTTTTTTTTAAATAAACATGAATTAAATAGCTTTATAAATTAACAAAAAAAAATTGTTTTCAATATGCTTTTGTACTTGACTGTATAGTTTTGTGAAGTACCATATATTTAAGTTAAATTGATGATACTTTTTAGTAGATTTGACTTTCTATTAAATAATTTTTTAAATTTTCACAAAAAATAAAACAATGTCGTTATTTTTAATTTTGGAAAATTTTATTATAATTTAAAGAAATTAGTTATGCTTTTAGTAATTAAAAACAAGATGTAAATTGTAATAATAATAATAATAACAAATTGATTACAATTTTAATAGTTGTTAGTGTAGTNNTTATATAATAAAAAATTTGTGTAACTTTTTTACCGAAATAAAAAATAACAAAAAACTAAAAATTTTGTGTAATCTCAATATTTTTATTTTAATCGAATAGAAATTCTCTGTCATTTACTTAAAAAAAAATAAAATTGAAAAAATATGAGGAATAAATGAGGAAAACAGGCACATACGTAGAGTGTAGATAAATTTCAGAATTCCACTTGCAATATTCAGTAGGCTTCAGAAATGTAATACGAAACTGAAATCAAGTAAATATTGCATTTTCTCGTTATTAAAAGTAACAAATTTTTCAACGCTTTTAGATGAAAACATCAAAAGATTTTTTATATAGCTAAATTAAATTTTTTAACAAAAATGTAATTTTCTAAGATTCCAAAATTATTCCAGAAATACCATTAATATGGTTTCATAGTATGACCCTGGGAGCATCATTTCCATATTAGTGTCATATCCCAGCCATTCACCTAATTCCAGCAATATCCACAAATCCTGTCCAGAATTTAAGTTTACGTACAAGTTAATATTCTAATAGTTCTAAAATTATTTTCAGAAATTGCATTATTAGGTTTCTATAGTTGTATTAAATTAGAATAGGAGTGATTTAATTTTTTGGCCGAAATAAAATCTCTAAAAATTGTATAATTTCTCAGGAATGGAGGAAATATAAGTTTATGTTTGTGTCGGTTTTGTTGATCAGCATGAAAAAAATGATAAATTAAAAAAACCAAAGGAATTATGTTTTATGTTTCTGTAGTTGTTTATCTAGAAGCCAACGAGATGCTTTACCTAGTGGAGTTTTGTATTTGTAAGTGGTTTTAAATTTTTTAAACATAAATTGGGAGCTAAGGCTTTTAGTTACAGTAATTTATTGTTTCTTCTTCATCTGTTTCATAATGTATACTGGCTTGAACATAATTGTTATACATTAAAGTTAAACAAATTCAAGGATATTAAATTTACACGTAATGAATTCATTTATAACAAATGTGTATTATAATAATTATGAATAATCAACAATTCGAAATTCATAATAAATTAAATTATAAAATAATAATAATAATAATAATAATAATAATAATAATAATAAATAATTCATTTTAATTCATTTTATTCAAAAACCATAAATGAAGCGTTGTGCTAATTTAGACATGGCGCCCCTCTTGCACGAGTGCAACTTATGATGAAGAGGTTGAAGAAGACGCACATAAAACGACCGCTAGCGAACGGATGGCTTCAGATAGAATCCTCTGATCCGGTTGATTTGTTTGTAGTCGTTTGGGCTTCCTTTTGTGGGCGGTGCGGTTCGGTCGATGCTGGTTATTTCTGGTGTTGTTGTTGGTGGTAGAATGAGTGCTGGCACGGTTGTTGGCGGAGGGTCTGCTGGTTCTTCTGCGAGTAATGGCACTGCTGTTTGTAGTCCTGCTGCGCTGAGTGGTGGCGTGGCTGGTGCGGCGACGAACTGTTGTTGGTCTTTCGCCCAAACGTTCGTGTACATTGCTCCGCCTGGTAGTACGTGAGTTTCTGCTGGGATGCAGCAGAGTATGGTGGAGCAACCCGCAGTACATACAACTGTCAGGGCTATCGCACTCATATACGGTGTGGGTCCGAGCGAAACAGTTTATGCAATATCGATGTCTGCGAGCCACTTGGTTTCGCTCTGTGGACCCCATTGCCAAAAACCGTCTGCAAAACCTTAGGGAATGATACCGGTAACACAACTGGCATTGGTGTATGGCTGGATCCCGGGATGCTTGGTTTCTGGAGCTGAAATTAGAAGTTTGTGAGTAGTGGTGAAACAATAATGTGAGATAGTGGCATTATTTGTGTTAGATTTTTAAATGATGAGAGATTAGAGTTTAGTAAATACATTTTAGAGATTCTTTAAGAGATTAGTGAGATAAAAGTTAGAGATTGAATTAAATTGAGAAAGAATTGGGAAATTGGATAGGTTAGTATTATTTTGACTCCGTGAGAGTTGTTTGCAGTATTTTATACGTTATTATAGGGTAGATAACATAATTTTGTAATTGGTCGAGTAATGACGCCAGTGGCTGTTCGGACATCTACTACTCGAACATTATGATCAGACCCATTGTAAACCTGTTCTATCCTGCCTAAACGCCATTCGTTGGGCGGTAAAAGATCGTCTATTACTACCACAAAATCATCGACTTTTAAATTAGGTGTGGAGAATTTCCATTTGTATCTTTTGTGGAGGGATTTTAAGTATTCCTCCTTCCATTTAATCGCAAATTGATGATGAATAGCTTTAAGTTTGACCCAACGATTTATTAATGATAAATTGTCACCAGCTGGTTCAGGAAGAGCCATCATCGGACTGCCCCGGAGAAAATGTCCGGGGGTTAACGCTGTTAAATCGGTTGGATCTTCGGAGAGAGCTGAAATTGGACGGGAATTTAATACTCCTTCAATGCGCGCTAATACTGTTGCGAATTCTTCAAAATTAAACCGGTGTGCACCAGCAATTCGTTTTAAGTGAAATTTAAAGCTCTTTACGGCTGCCTCCCAGAGGCCTCCCATATGTGGAGCTTGTGGGGGAAGAAAGGACCATTCAAACCTATGGGTAAGGTATTTTTGAGCTATATCGGCGGAAACTGAGTTTAAGAAGTTTTTGAACTCTTTTTCAATTGCTCGGCTCGCGCCAACGAAGTTTCGACCGTTATCGGAAACAATTTTGTGTGGGAGACCACGACGTCCGACGAATCGGGAGAAAGTTGCCTGGAAGGCAGCGGTCGAAAGGCTTGAGCAAGGTTCTAAGTGAACCGCTTTTGTGGCAAAACATACGAATACGCAGGCATATCCTTTTATAATGGGAGAGTTACGGAGAGTGGAGCTTTTTAGCTCAAAGGGCCCTGCGAAATCGATGCCGGTGGTGTGGAATGGGGCAGAGAGTATACAGCGATCTGAAGGTAAAGCTGCCATTATTTGAGAGCAAGATTGTTTTTTGTGGATAATGCAGGTTTTACAGTACCTTATGACCTTTTTTACACGGAGTTTAAGACGTGTGATATAGAATTCGGTTTGTATCATGCGACACATAAGACTACATTCGCCGTGAGCTAGGAATTCATGTAGGTGAGTTAAATATAGATTGCAAAGCAATGATTCTCGGGGTAAAATTATGGGAAATCTTTCATTGTATGGTAGTAACGAGTTGGCTAATCTGCCATTTACTC
>MINK01192274.1:0-10252 GCA_001735545.1 Phormia regina | reverse complement strand
TTATTATGTTTGTGAAAATTTATATGTTAAGGTGGTGAAGGCCGCGATCAACACGACTATGAATATTAACGTCTGGAAATTATATAATTAATGGAATGCCTTGCCAAGGATATGTTTTTACAAAATTCATATAATTTTTGACCATTTACCAATGGGTAGTCAACAAAGTAAACGTAATTCAATAGATTGTTTTTGAACATTCATTGTGTAAAACAACCATGTTCTTTGGTTATTTTGCTAAGGAAAAGAAAATAAGCACGGGTTGTTAAAAAGTCAACGTAGCTATACCATAGTAAATAACAAAGTACACATATCTACAAAAACAAACAATTTCTTTGTAAATTTTTTTTAGTGTAAAACTACGCTCACAATGTCAAATATTTATGAACAGAAAATGAGAGAATAAAGGAGAGGAAGACTAAAATACTCACGAAAAAATTGTACATGGGAATACAAAAACAATTTAACAGTAATGCGAGATGTATTAATGAAAAAATTGTAAAACAGCTGTTCTTACGTGTATACTTTCTAATTATACTATGGTAGCTACGTAGAAATCTAAAGGCCCAACCAGTCAACTTTTCAACGCAAGGTAGAATGAAGGAAAGTAGCGTTGAATGAAGGAAAGTTGAACAGCCGGTAAATGTTTTTTTTTATAGAAAGTGATGAAACATCAGCAGAGATCTGCGCCGACAGGATGTAAGACGGCTGAGTCGAGCCGCCGATTGCTTTCAAAGATAACTTTATGAACGAAATGCACACTAATATTTGAATTTAAATTTAGGATTTTTTATATTATATGTTCATAAAGTCAGTTTTCTTATGTTTTAATATTATTTACCCAATTCACAATTACTATTTCTCTTATATAACACCTATGTTTTTGAATACTGATTAAAATATATATATTTTTTAATTTTTTATTTTTATATTCAATATTTTGCTTCTTCAACAATTTGCTATACAAGTTCATGGAATTCATATGAAATTTTTACACCGATATTCTCAGGAATATTAAGTGATCATCTGAATACCTTCTAAGTATTGAACATATTTAAACAATGAATTTTAAAGCATTCTAAAACCTGATGCACGATGAAGTATTAATATTTCAATACTATGTTCACATAGATTATTTTTCGACTCGTTTTCGGAAGATCTCAATGAGTTACCATCACTGTTCACATTTCATATTATTTTGTTTTTCGTTTTCCAAAATATTCTCACAATTTTTTTATTTAAATACAAATTTTACATACAAGCACTTTCTAATTCAAAAAATAAAAAGTTTAAACGAATAAAATTTATGAACAAATAAAAATTTTATTTAGAATTATTGATTTGTTTGTTTTTAAACTGTTTTGACCATTTTTACAAATTATTTTTTAAAAAATTTCTTCTCTCTTTAATAATTAAACAACCCGAATTAAGATGTTTTTGCCTTTCAAATGTATGAAAAAGAAGTCAATTTATTTGGGTTTTTCTATAGAAAATAATTCGCTTTTCATAAAATCATTAAATCTGAACATATGATAAGAAGCTAGTATCTTTTATCCCGAGATATGTTTTCGCATATATAAACAATATAAATACATTTTACGTGAAAATTAAAATATTTAAAAAAAAAATATGTTTATCATCTAGCCGTCTTACCGCCGATTTTGAATCGCCGCTGACAGTTTTCAGAAAAACCGCCGCCGTCGAAATGCTTTTTTATATTGATGAAACATCAGTCTCTTATAGTAAAAAGTATTTTTGTATTTTGTTAAAAGTTTATTTTTCTTTGTGGTTGAGTTAAATTAAAATAGCAAACATTTTGCTTAAATTTCAACAAACACTATTGGCATCTGCATTAAGTTGCAGACGTATAACAGTGGCCACCGTTAAGTGTGGAAGAATGTTGGGTGATGGCGAAGAGGATGTTCGAAATGGAGAAATATCGGAGGGTAAAATATAAAAAGGATTTTCTTTACAAGTACATAATTAATTTTATAATTGTTTTTAGAAGAAATGTCAGAAGTGAAATGGCGTGGTTGTTCGATGCGTGAGATTTATCGTAATCTAAGTCCTTTTGAGTTGGATCATTTGCCAGCTGTTAAACCGTCTGAATCTCATACAGTTTTACATCATTTTCCTATACGTAATGATGATACAGAACCACCTAAACCTTTAAAGTGCCATCCAAAATGGGATGCTTTTCATGTAAGATTACCGTGTTCATCAAAATCTCAATATCCCGTGGTCCAAGAAGATGGTTCTTCTACAATTGAAAATCGTTGGGAAATGATAGAGAAAGCCTTACTGAGGCCTATACAAAATTCCCATGATTTGCAAGCGGCTATATTGTCATACAATACCAAATATGAAGGCCAATGGAATTTTCGTGCTCTACATAAACTTTTTGAAGTTGAATATGATGAGGATGAGGCAAAAATATTCTTTGAAAATTTATTGCCACGTATAATACGTTTGGCTTTAAGGCTGCCAGAGTTGGTGCAGGCACCAATTCCTTTACTCAAACAGGGCAAATGTCATGCTATTACCCTGACACAGGAACAAATTTCTTGTTTGTTGGCCAACGCTTTTCTCTGCACTTATCCAAGACGAAATACTTTAAAAAGGAAGTCTGAATACGGCACATTTCCAGATATTAATTTTAATCGTTTATTCCAATCATCCGGTTCGGCAGTTTTGGAGAAAATCAAATGTATTTGTCACTATTTTCGACGGGTATGTCCCTTGGATGATGATCGCAGTAATGTACCCACAGGATGTGTCACATTTGAGAGACGATATATGCATCATAATGAAATACCAAAATGGTCAGAATCTTCAGCGCCCTTGGGTATGACTCCACTGCATATAACGTCCGATGGCACTATAGAAGATGAAGGTTTAGGTCTGCTACAAGTAGACTTTGCCAACAAATTCTTGGGTGGGGGTGTTTTGGGGGGAGGTTGTGTGCAGGAAGAAATTCGTTTTGTAATATGTCCTGAATTAATAATATCCAAACTATTTACCGAATGTTTAAGACCTACAGAAGCTCTACTCATGGTAGGCTGTGAACGTTTTAGCAATTACACGGGTTATGCTAATACTTTCCAGTGGGCCGGCAATCATGAAGACAATACACCCAGAGATGTGTCAAGACGACGCATGTGCACTATAGTGGCAATTGATGCTTTACATTTTCAAGATTCTGCTCATCAATATCATGAAGAACTAATGCTGCGAGAATTAAATAAGGCTTATGTAGGCTTTTCCAATACTCTTACCACACTAGCGCCAGGAGTGGCTTCGGGCAATTGGGGATGTGGTGCTTTTGGTGGTGAAGCTACTCTTAAAGCTTTATTACAGTTAATGGCCTGTACGGTAACCAACCGTCCTTTGGTATATTTTACTTTTGGCAATGAGGATTTGCGCGATCAAGTTCATAAAATGCACACATTCTTTATTGAAAACAATATTTTGGTCAAAGATTTATGGTCTGTTTTGCGGAAATTTCATGCTCGCAAACTAGACGGCAAGGAATTGTATTCATTTTTATATAGCGAATTGGAAAAGTTAAAGGTAAAGAAATTAAGCATGTTTAAAACATATTTTTCTAGTATTATTTGTAAGATCAACTAGTAGATAGAAATTCGTGACTTTTTATATTTAAAGTTAGAAATTTTAATTTGCTTTTAGAAAATTGTTTAGTTATTTAGTTAGCTTTTTTCATAATTTTTTATGTTATTATAAAATTACCTGATAGGTTTATAAAACGTTTTGGGTTTTTTATTAGTATTCTTTAGTCCTCACTAATATTCTCTCACATAATTTTCTAAAATACTAATCCCTAACTATTCATGTTGAACAATTTATTATTGATTCAAAATTAATTTAATTCAATAATTACGAATTTTATGATATATTTAGAAAGATATAGCCAAATGTTCTATTTATAAAATAAAATATATATTATTTTGCAAAATATGTTTTTAAGTTTTACTTAACCTGAAATGTCTAAAATATATGTAAAAATGTCTGAAAAAGTCGCGACATTTATTTCTGAAATAAAATGAAAAATACGTATGAGCTTTTCATTTTGAAAGTATTTAAACACAACTTAAAAATTAATTAATTTGTGTTTAATAATGACTCAATATCTTGTTTGTAAGATATTCTATAATCTTGAGATATTAATCCAACTTTTATAAATCGCAGAAATAAAAGTCTATTGACAAAAATTAGGGAAGAAGACATGTCTTCCATACAATTGGCCCACCCTTAAGTAATATTTTCAAGTATACCTCGGGGCGCTTCGCTGCCCATATAAATTTGAATTAAAATTCTAATTTATAATAACAAAATTTATTTCATAACAATTGGTCCAATTTGTTTTTATAAAAAAAAACAGCAATGAGACAATGTTTTGAATGAGAGAGTTGTATCTACATTGTTCCTTAGTAAATAACTTAATTAAATAAATTGACACGCTCATTAGTTTGTTTTGTTTATGCAAATATATTCATGTAAGTTGTGGTATATGTATTAGTAGTAATGTTTAACGCCTTTAACTTCATAAATACTAAACGGATTTTAATAAATTTTATATTCTGCACATCAATCAGAAAATATCTTTATAGTGGTATATTTTTTTTATTAAAATCGGTTGTTTAGCGTGACTTTAAAAGGGATTACGAATTATGTGTTTTCCTATTAATTATATAGATAACATAGAAACCAAACATTTGAAATTTCAAGTTCCAAATTCACATGGACAACTAATTAGCCCACACAACTTTAGACAACTCATAGTAATGGCAACATTATAATTTTTCAATATTTTGTTGCATAACCCTTTTGTTTTATTACTGCTTCCAATCTTTGTGGCACACTTTCTACAAGGGATCGACATCTAGTGGTACAAATCGAGTTCCAAGTGCTTTGAACGGCTACCCATAATTCAGACGAATTTCTTGGCTGTTTTAAACGTACATCCGCTTCCACATCGTTCCAGAGGTTTTCAATGGGATTAAGATCCGGACTCTGAGCTGGCCAAGGTAATACCACAACGGACTGTTCTTCCAAAAAACGTTTTACAATACCCAGCAAAAAACGTTGAAGTTCTTCAAAAAGAGAACATTTTCACAACTTCAAAAGTGGAACAAAGTGCATATTTTAAACGTTTTTGGAAGTTCTTAATAATTACTTCCAAAAAAGTGAAAAATAAATGAATTTTTAGCGGAAAAAATTTGTAATAATTTCTAACAAAATATAAATTTTATAAATTTTAAAGCATTTTTATTATTATTTAATAGGGCAAAAGTAGAGTTTTTATTAAAAAATTGTATAAACATTGTTTTAAGGGAAGTACTTCAAAATGAATGAAAAAGAAGTAATAAAGAATAACATCTTACCAATGACAAACATGGGTTAAAAAAAGAACTTCTGCAGCTCTTTTTCACCACTAAGTACTTCCTTCCAATGACAACACAATGTTAAAATCATAGCTTTTTCAGTTCTTTTTTTGCTGGGTTTATTAGATTTCCTAACTAATGTTCATTCTCAAGACTACTTTTTCTCTGAATCTCTGATGATATAAAAGGATTTTCTTCGCATACTTGCAAATTAAAATCGAATCGTCAACTGCTTGTGGCCTAGGTCTCTTTTCTTAGCAGGACAAGCTTCATAAGTTTTATATTGTCATGATATTTAGAGTATTCTTTCCTTACCATTTTCTGAATATGATGATTTTTCATTCTCAGTATATTNNAATCTTACGAAGTTCTGGTGTACACGATGATGTCTTGCCCATTTTTAAAGAAATAATAATTTTATACGCAGCAAAAGTCTTTGTTTTAATATAATTTATTTTATTAAATAACATTTTTTTTCAAAGGCTACATGCATTTTACATTGTTTTTATATAGTGGTCTAATTAGTTGTCCATGTGAATTTGGACCTTACTGTATAAGTAAAATGCCAACAAAAGGAAATGTTTTATGATATTATAATAAAATAAAAAGTTGAAAAAAAAAAATACAAAAATATTGATACTCATTCATATTTTCTTTCAAAATTTATATTTTATTGGAAAATTAGTTTTTTATATGCATGTATTTTTGATTTTGATTATTTTTATTATCTTTTTTTTAATTATGACTTTATAAGATATTTTTAATAGACTTATAATTTGTGTCTTTCGATAATACTTTTAACGATATTCCTCTATATTAAAACTATGGTTTTCATAATTTTCTCGGATTCTTTAAATTGATTAGCTATAAGTTAAATTTAAAATAAAATAACAAAAACAAAATTTTCTATATAACCCTTTTCTTTCAGCGCAGTCAGCGGGCGGAAAAACTTATCAAAACCGAAATAAAACAAACGAATAATGAAGACAGCAAAATGGTTAAATCAGAGACCACAACATTGAATAGTATGTCCATTACCCCACGACCAACAAATAGGTTGCCACTCTCAAACGCTAAACGAAGCCTAGAGGAAAGTCAGGATATATTTGCTTCAACTTCCCCAGAATGTGAAAATTCCCAAACATCAACAGCAATTGTTGATTTGTCTATATCCGATAGTGAAAGTGGTACTGAAGAACTGCTTAATATGGTAGAACAAGAAGCAAGTGTTGTAAAATCTACTCCCAAAAAAGTACAAGATAAAAAATCACCCTCAGAAGGCGGCAATAGCGGTGGTACACCAGTAAAAACAATTGCAAAGTCCCGACAACGTACACTCCTAGAAATGTTGGATCAATCATATAATCAAGCCGGTCCAGCGACAAAGAAATACTGTGCTAGTACATCACCCCAAAAATAAGAGAAACAACAAAAATGATATTTTTTTAAATAAACTTTTAGGTCTAAAAATAAAAAAAAATTTAAATAATTACATACATAAAATATATTTTGTTCTTTTTTGTTTTAGTAAAAAAAAAATACGTTAACGTAAATAAATAATTTTATCTTAATAAAATGATAAAAACCACTTACAAGCGTGCTGACTGAATTTTGTTTAGATCTTACGTTTAATTTTTTTCTTATCGTTACACAAATATATAAATTGAAAAATCTTAAGTACAATAGAAAAAATATTAAATAACTTTTTTGTCACACATTTGCTTTTTTCCAGCAATATTTTATTAACTTTTTAGTGACTCTAGAAGGATTTGTTTGTTTGTTGTTGATTTTGTTTGTTGATATTTTATTCTATTAGATCAAACTACTTTTAATAATATTTATTTTGTGGTTAAATGTATTTGTGTATAATTAGTAATAAAGTAAGAATAATATGAAGATAATTTATGTAAAAATATTTAATAAGATAAAAAATAAAAAATTATTCGTAATACTATTTAGCTTTCAGAACATATATTTAAAGTTTGCAAAGAAAATAATCTTTAAATTTGACTAAATAAGAATTTTTTTAAGAGTCAAAATATTAGAAAATCAAGTTTCATTTGAATAAAAATACCTTTGGTAATTTATTAACAAGCAATTGTTTTTAATAGTTTGTAAAACGCATTTAGTTTGTTATAATTTCTATAAAATCTTATCATTGACAAAACAGTTCAATGTTATTAATGTTTTAGATAATTTAAAACAAATTTTTATGAATCATACTTAGCAAATATTGTGTTTTCTAGGTTTAAAAAAATATATATTGTCAAGCATATTCGTAAAATCGAAAAATTACTTAAATCGCAAAATTATTTTACTAAAAAAATACACTTTTTTAAAGTCAACATTTTCAGTTTTTTACTTTGAAACACAATTTAGTTATGTTATAACTACAAAAGTAAAAAAAATATAACATTAAAATTCTTAAAAAAATAAATAAATTCAATTTTCGTAATATAAAATACTCAATGTTAAAAATATGGACGTACGTTAAATCGCCAATTTGTTAAACTGAGTATTTGATATACCGGGAAAACACGGTATATACTAATGAGAATGTATTGCGGGGTTCAAATTAAATTAAATTTTAAAAAATTTTTGAGTTCTTAAGTTTTATAAAAAAAATGTAAAAAATGTACATAAAAACATATTTTAAAGCTCGTGGTGGCTTTAATAAAACAATGAAGCCAAACTCACCAGAGTAAGAAATTTTATAAAATAGCTTCATTAATGACGTACGAAATAAAAAAATCCGAAAGTGGGGGCGTTACGCCCAATCAAAATCAAATTTAGCCTATATCCATAGGTTGTTTGTAAATTAATTTACCGTTTATGCGACAAGTTTCATACAAAAAGTCATTTTTTTCCCAAAAAAGCATATTTGCGATTATTATCGTATGTTGTTTGTAAATATCAAAATTAAACTGTAGCAAAATTCGAATTTTGAAAAAATCTTTTTCAATAAGATTTACGTATAAAAGAAGTAGTAAAGGAAAATATTAAATTATTCTTTACAACATTTTTTGGAATTTTGCAAAATTTGGAATCATCTTTAGCAAAGTTAAGCGTAAATAATGGACAGTTTTAAAGCTGTGTAAATAATTATGAAGTATAAATGCGTATGAATTTTTCTTTCAATATCGGAAATAAAAACTGCGACTTTTTTAGATATTAGCACAATCTAAATTACACCATTCAGGCTTTACAACAACAAAAGAACTTATTCAAAATATTTTACAACAAAAAAATATTTGACTTCTTTTCTAAATTTTCGACTATGACTGTATGTACCATCTTTTTTCTATTTTTGCATTCTTTAAATTCTTTATTTTTTTTTATAATTTTATTTTTTAATTTTATTATTATTTTTATTATTATTGTTATTATTATATGAAGTCAAAAAGACTTAGAAAATTTATACAGATAAGATAAAGTTAATAAAATCTCTAAAATAAAGTATTTAATTAAAAATTAGCAACAAGTGTCCAACAAAATAACGCAAATAAGTTTTCAAAATATATAATGTAAACTATAACATTTAAAATAAAAGCATTAGCTAAGGGGGGAAAAAAACATTATGTATTTAACATCCCAAAGGTCCAAATAATTAAATGACCCATACATGTTATTAGAATTGATCATAAATTACACTTATTTGACAATTAAATTAACTACTGCAAACTTAAATAATGTAAATGACTAGATCGTTAATAAAAAAAGAAAGAAATATTTTAATTTAAATTATTAAACTAAAAGATATTTTTAAAATAAATTATGGGTTATTAGCATTTTTATCACACACAATCAAATTTCACTCGTGACTTTGTCCCACCCCTTACTCAGATCATGTATTTTTTTGTTTTATCAATTAAAATTAATGGTCACTTTCCTTTATCCCATCAAAAGAAGGGGGAGCTCCCCTTTTTATTAGCACTAGCATAAACATCTGATGTTGTAGACTGATACACATTTCTTATTTATTTTTTAAAACTAAAAATAAACACCCAATGTTTTTGTTTTTAGTTTTGGAAATTAAGATTGTTTTCAAACATCAATGTAGCATTTTTGATACCCTCCAGTGCTAGTGGATCCCTCACCTTGTACTTAAAGGGTCTTTAAAATATTTTACATATTTTAAGACCCTAAACTAGATTTTAACTTAATAAAATTTTTCTCATTTTTGCGTCTTAATTTAATTTAATTAATGGAACAAATAAATTTTTCTGTGTGAATTTAACATTTGTTTTTGAAATTTAGCGCGTAACAATCACTTTATTGAATTGAATAGAACCCCTTTCTTTGATGTAGTGTTGCGAAAAAGGGGGCACGATTTTTTTGGCACGTATGTTTTGGAAAATTTCTCTATATGTATTTTGTTTTGGCCAAAAATACAAAACATATGCCAAAATAAATAGATAAACATTTAACGCTGCTCTTTTTTTGAACAAGTGTAGACCATTAAAAATGATTATTAATATATTATATCATTTACACTTGTTTTTGTGTTTATGTTTTATAAATTTATTCCAGTTTTTTTAATATAAGTACTTTTATTTAAAGTAGGGAATTGACATTGAAAAAAAAAAAAAATAGGAACAGACTTATTGCCCCAACTTTATTATGTAGTACTGATAGTAAGTACTATTAGTATAATATACTAATTTTGATATTAAATACAAAAATAATAACTAATTTCGAAATTAAGTTAAACATTTATTGCAACAAAAAACAGTCAAGCCCGACCAAATGATACCCCAAAACTTTGCATATGGGCAAAAAATTGGGGCAGAAGCCATTTATGGACCTATACTTGTATTAAGTGAAAAATTAAATATACTAGTAAAGTATTT
>MINK01192269.1:0-17228 GCA_001735545.1 Phormia regina | reverse complement strand
ATCAAAGATGTGGATATTTTTCAACGAACACTTTGCTGTCATCCAATGCGAGAAAAGGAAGAAGAGATTGAAATATTTGAATCGGAAACAGCCGAGCTAGAAGAAGAGGAAGAAATGCTCGTGCCCGAAGAAGAAAAATTGGATATAAAACTATTAATACAAGAAATGGACTGTATGAAACGACGAATTCAAATGATGCAACTGCGTTTAAAATTTTTCACTGATGAATGTCCCGAGGAAGAATGTCTGGACTATGAAGTTTTACTAAATTGTTCACAAAATAAAGAAATATGTGCTTTACAAAAGGATCAAAATATGTTGCAATATCAAATCAAGGAACTAATTAAATGTAGCAAAGTAGCTAAAGAGCAAATTCAAGATTTATATCAACAGATGTGTGAACAAAACCAAGAAATATTACAGTTAAAAGAATCAGTCAAAAATCTGATGGAATGGAAGAATACGTTGGAACATGAATTTGGTAAATGTCTAGAACGTTTCGAATACTTGAAACATGTTAAAGCTGAATGGCGAGATGTTAATGAGAAATTAGAAGAACAACAGAAATTATATCACTCACTGGAAGAGTCTTTTATCCCCAAAATATATTTCATACAAGAAAAGAAAATATTCATTTGTGCCATAAATGAAATCAAAGAAATGCTAAAAGAACTTTATCAATATCAATTTGAACGTTTTGCCAGTCTGGAAAAACGTTTACAAAAGAAAGATTAAAATTCTCCAGAGTCCAATGTTTTTTAAAAGAAATTGAAATAAAACTTTTAAATTCATTCATTGAAATCTTTTATTTTTATTTTTGTTCTAATTAACTTTTGAATTAAATTTGTTAAGTTTTTTTTTCTCTTCTCCATTCACATTTATTACCGGCCGTAATAATTAAAATCTTTTAAGTACTTTATCCTGTGGAGTACAGTACAGAGAAGTTGGTTTTTGGTTGCTTTGGTCACAAATAAAATCTAATAGCTTCTCAAGAGTAGGCGGAGAAGATTTTTGTTATTTTTTCTTTTCCTTTATTATTTTATTATTATGGCCTCATAAGGTTCATTTTAAGTACTCGCCATTTATATGGTGAATTGTGTTTGTTGTATTCGTTGGTAATTTTTGACTATAAAAATATTTTATTTTTAATTTTATTCATTATTTCTTTAGGCATTTTCATAAGCGGTTTTATGTTCTCTCTTCCTACGATTTTAAGTTTTTTTTTTTAACATACATATAGGCATATGCTTTACATTTTAACACCAACAACCCTCAAATGTATGCTTTTAAATTTTAGCTCATTTATGTATTTGTATATGTGTGTGTGTGTGCGAGTATTTATTAAATTTGTTTACCATGGCAATTGACATTGGAAAATGTCTTTCAATTAAGATTATTAGAGCTTGAACAGTTTATTTGACTTTTGTGGGACATTTAAGAAGTGTAATAATAATTAGGATTTTAAGGATCACTGATTTCATATACATATAAATACACATACACATATATAAGTATATATGTATACACAAAAAATACATTGACATTTACTTAGCTTGGGTTAGACAAACATATTTAGTTTTAGAGTTTAGGGAATGATGTGTAAAGTCTTTAATTATGTTCAACGTTAATTTTTTTTTTTTAATTTAAACGAACTAATTTTTAACAAACTTTAAAAGAGCAATAAACTTGATTTCATTGTTGAGACTTTTTTTAATAAGTTGACTACCCAGGAAAATATGTATTAGTTCTACAACTAGTTCTAGAACACATGAAAATAGCCTGTACTTATTCTATTTTGGCGTTACGACTAACGACTTTTGAATGTAATTTTGAGTGTTAAAACTCTATTCCGGGAGAACATTTTTATGGGATCTAGGTAAAATAATTTGCCGATTCCACTTTAAGGTGGGGTAGGAAGATGTTTTCTCTGCGTTACAATATTTGCACAAACTCATAATACCAAGACCTCGTATGGTTGTGTAGGGTATAAAAATCACAGGACAATTTCCACTAACGCTGCATGTAGAGTTAGGTCGCATCAATTTGAATTTTAACCGTAACTCCCCGTAGAATTGTTTTTTGGGATGTACAAACATATATATTAGTAAAATCTGTTATCGTTAGGATGCATTTATATGGGAAACAGTAAGCATATTTACAGTTTATAAAAAAATTTTGCTATTAAATACTTTGTTAAGCAAGTAAGTGTTAAAAATCGTAATCAAATTTTCTATAATGGTTGAATGATTGACTGATTTACTTTGTGATTCATCATCTTACAGCTCAAACGGTTAAAGCTGGAAGAATGAAATATGGACTGTAGATCCATTAAGACGAGATTTTTGAAAATTAAAATGTTTAGAGGACAATAAAGTAACCTTATATATCCTAAAATAATGGATATACAAACAAAAGTTTACTAGTTATCGTTAAACATTTGAAAAATAACCAAAAAAGTGTCTGATACTTTTTTTAAAATTCTGCTTTTTTAGAAGAAAACGCATAAAAATAAAATATGTATTAAGTTATCGAAAATTTGCGAATAAAATTTTGGTACTTTTTTGAAATTCGAACGTTTAAGGGGTAAAAATCGTACCTGTTTTTTGGTACTTTTTTTAAAAAAAAATATTTTTCTTTCTACTGACATATACATAAGAATATTTGAACATTAAATCCCAGTACAATTTTTAAATTCATTGGAATATAGTATCTGTTTCATCAAGAGGAAATAAAAAGTACCAAAAAGGTTATAAAATGAAGAAATTATTTTTTTTTTCAAATTAAATAATGGTTTTTTGAATTTATTTTACTTAGAAAGCACATGTAGTTCTAAATGAGTCAGATTTCCCCAAGTTGATTAAGTGATACTTTTTTGGACTGATGGTACATTTTGAATTTTCTACACCATCGTACATAGAAACATGAAATTAAAGACACATAGCCCCATATAGATAAGAATTCTACAGGGTAAATTTGTCGTAAGTTTTCTTTTTTTTCCAATGGTACTTTTTGAGTTGAACGTAAAATATGAAGTCTAAAATATATGGTCCTAAGTGAATGAGAATTCAGAAAATATAATTTGTTGTACTATAATATGTATGGATCCTAAGTGAATGAAAACCCTAAAGTGGAGACTTTTTGTTACTTGTATGTAAGAATTCAAAAGGTACTTTTTTGTTGTACTTGGTACTTTTTTGTTGTTCTAACGGTATTTTTAAAACCATGAACTATGCAATTAAAAATATATATTTTTTAAGACTGTTTCAAATCTCCATTTTCAAATGGTATGTTAAACAAATTTGGAAAAAGTTCGAAAAAGAACTTAAAATTCTTTTTATGCATCATATTTTGCAGATTTTTATACCCTACACCACTATAGCTGGTTAGGATATTATGTGTTTGTGAAAATATTGTAACGCAGAGAAAAAATTGTCATACCCCCAGTATATACCGTTCAACTCAAAATCACTTTCTGAGTCGATTTAACGATGTCCGTCCGTCCGTCCAGTTGGCTGACTGGCTGGCTATGTATAGCTTGTGCGCAAAGTACAGGTCACAATTTTAGAGATAATTTGATGAAATTTGGTACATATGATTTTTTTGACACAAGGACTGATTTTGGTCATGATCGGCACATTATTTCACCTAGCCCCCATACAAATGATCTCCGGAATGGAGTTTTAACACTCAAAAATACCTTAAAAATTGAAATATTTTAATAAAATTTAACACAAATAAGTTTCATGTAAGCATAAATCCTTGTGCCAAATTGCATGAAGATCGATCCATATAGCTCCCATATGAAAATCACTTTAACGTGCATAAATATTAATTTAATATTCGACACATATAACATTTATATAAGTATAAGTGACAGTGCAAAATTCCATGAAGATCGATCCATAATTGACCATAGCTCTTATACAAGACCCAATTTGGGGAATCACAGAAAGTGCATAAATACATATGAATCTAAGTATCGAAGTAATATTCTGTAATAGTATTGTTTTATTTTCCACATTTTGATACACATAGGCAATGGTGCAGGGTATCATATGCTCGGGCTTGACCGACTATACCTTCCCTATATAGGTAGTTAAAAGAATAGACAAGGATAAACTTTAAAGTACGAAGGCCAAATGTCAAAATTAGAAACAAATTACAATTTTTAATAAAACAACACCGTAGTACCGTTGCAGAACAAAGTCAATTTATTATTTCATAGTTATTGCACTACTGAAAGAAAGGAGAAAAACAATAACCACCTATTACTAGGTAATGTGTCTAGTAACTAATAGCCATGTTTAAAGTTTCTAGTTTGTAAAAATGTTAATTTGTTTTTCATATTTATAAAAATTAGAAAAAATTAATTTTTTTTTATAATGGGCCATTATTAATAACCCATAGACATAATAGTATAGGCTATCATATATTCGGACTTAATCGAATAGAGCAGAAATCTTCAGATTTACACAGAAAAACAATTAATTTTTTATTTAATGTACTTCCCTTGATAACATTGTTTTTAATTAATTTAAAGTGTAATACTTTTTCAATTAATACAGATAAACAATTATGAATTGCAATTCAAATTTTTCAGAAATAATTGAAAACAAAAAAAGAATTTATTTTTAACTATCGATATACAATTATCTTTAATATTTGACGAAGTAACACATTGCGTGCAATTTAAACTTTTGAAATCTCTTTCCCATATATAGTATCTATGTATGTACTTATAAAAATATACATTCACAAATATACATACATAAAAATGTATCTTTTACAAAAATAACTAAAATTTTTTATCTAAATCCTAATACCGCAAACGAAAATCCCTGTTACAAATGTCAATTTTCCCACCAAGATAAAATAAGCAAATCATAGACAGACATAAACAAGGTGCAAAAGGAAAATCATTGTTGGCAATATTTTCTAAATCAGATTAACACTTACTATTTGTCTTTGAATGAAAAAACATTAAGACACCTACTACACACACACAAACGCACACATTCGTATACAGACAATCAGACAACCAACCACAAACGCACGGTAATAAAAACAAAAACAAAATAACTATTTACGAATTCATGATCATGATTACAATGACTACTGTGATGGTAACGATGACAGACAAACAAACGAAAACGAAAAACAAAGAATATTAGAAACAACAAAGCTTTAATCGAAAGATAAGAATGCTTTACTACTTTACAACGAATTACAAATAGAAAGATACGCACTTGCAAATCCACAGTATTGGGGTATTATTTGTATAATATTACTACATACATACATACAGACATCACCACATTACATCACACAAATACACAAATAACCATAAAATCATTAATACACCCATACATTTTCACAACCAATAAAATAGGAAATGAAAAATAAAAGAAAAACTAAGAAGGATCAAATATCGAGTTAAATGCTTAAATTGGCATCACATTTTCCACTTGTGTACAATCGAATAAAATGGTTTCAAATCCAAAATGGATGTCATGAAAATTTTATTAGTATTAGTTCTATACAATGTATGTGTATGTGTGTATGCGTATAGGTGGATATAGTCGTATTTATGTATGGAAATTAAATTTGTAAATTGATGAGGAGCCAAGATAATGAAATTGGCTAAAAGATTTACAACAACTGTTAACCAACAATAGCATACATTTACATATTTCAATGTTTGTGTACATACTAACATATGAATATAAATAAGAACAAATTAACATTCTGCATGTTAATTATATAAGTATTTTGCAATACGATTAACAACACAGGTGTACAAAAATTTTATTTTGGAAAACATATAATATGAAAATATTAAAATTAGCAAATTAATTCTTGACTAGAAACCTTAAAATATACTATCAACTCATAATCACTATATGAATCGATTTAACGATGTCTGCCCGACCGGCTAGCTGTACAATTAAATAATGTGCACAAAGTACCTCATGAAACTTATCACGAGGAACTTTTATATTACAAGAACAAAGGCTATTGAAATCGGCTGTGATAGGTGATTATTTCACCAAAGCAATAAACAGGGCGAGTTTTTTTTTTTGAAAATAATTCTAAAGTCAACAGATAGAGATATTTAAAGTTTCCATTATAATGTCTTCTTCTAATGATTGCGGAAATAAATGACACCAAACTTTAGAAATTCTTTGTAATGCCTTTATATCTTCTGTAAGGTCACTATGGCCTCTAAACTGGACCTGGTTAGCATCAAATTGAAGATGTCTCTTTTTCCATAAAACTCTTTCAAAATCCGATGACTTTGGATTTTTAAAAATCTCACTAAACTCGCAAGAAAAAGAGCTCCATTTTTTTATGGGACCAAAGATGGTATTAGTCTTTGCATTAGCAGTAGAAGCTATTAAATCCCACAGTTCAAATCCACCTAAATTTGCCTATGCCGGAACTTTATGATTATTATCATCATTTATAATTTGTACACAGAGAAAACAGATTCATTGTGGCAACCGAATTTTTCGCCAATCGAATCTTGTCGGTTACCAGCACTATCTCACAATTCAGTTGTGATTATTGTATAAAAATGTTACACTTAACTGTTTTAAAAATGAATTCGATGCGATTGACAAATAAAATTATAAACCATTGTGAATGAAAATGAAACTTGGTTTAGAAATTTGCTTTATTGGAAAAAGAAATACAAAATTTATATTGAAGAAAATAAAAATTATATTAATGTATGTGGTATGTTAAACATAAAGCATCACTAATTTTCAAAATACTTATGAAAGCAGCATTTTATTTTCCACTATTTCGGTCACAATTTCATATGGTTTTAGCAGTACTATGCGCAAGGATATGTAGCCCTCCAAAATAAATAAATGGAGTAAACATATAAATAATTTTTGTTTTGTATCTGCAATAAATGTTCATAATTTGTTAATTATGATTCTTTTTAAAATATATAAAAATTAAACTCAATTACCTTTATTTTATATCTTCAAGAACCAGGAAACGGTCCAAAAAAATAAACTTTTAGTCGCTTGGTAACCAGCACGGAAGAGCAAAAACTAATTTCTTCACAGCCTTTCAAATTAATGTTTAAAATTGCATTTGTTGTATTATTTTTATAAAACTTTTCCACTAAAGGTATATCTAACAGGTGGCACTTTCAACATACATATGTACTTACTTAAATACAATTTATTTATCCTTTAATTAACATTTTAATATTGTTCAAAACGAAATTTCAAATTCCATCGACACTTTCAATTTATAAATAAATAAAGAAAACAATTTTCATAATCAAATTCACCATGGTAGGAACCATTATTTCATCACAAGTAGGTGCAAAGTATTGGTTGTATGGAATATCTGCTGTATATTGCATTTTTTAATTTCTACTATTGAATATCAAGTGCTATTATAAAATATTTGTTTTCGTAATCGTTTTCCAATCAATTCTTTTTCTGTGTGTATGAAAGAATAATGTATAGATTCTTCAATATCAAGTTCATCCTCACTATCACTTTCTGTATTATTTTCATCCTGTATTACTATCATTCTAGANNNATGATATGTTTTTCGTAATTCGTTTTCAAATCAAATTCATTTCCTGTGTGTATTGCAATCCTTTAGTAACTTTCTTTTTAATCAACTTAAGCTACAAACTTTTTAAAATTACTACCCTGAGGATGTAAAACAAACAAACAATTGTATCCCACAGATTCAGTCCGATTTAAAAATTTTAATATTTTTCTTAAGTGTTTGAGGTAACAAAATTCACTAAATTAAATCTTTTTAGTTTCAGAAATTTTAAGCAATTAAATAAAAAAATCATTTTTAAGGTTCACAGTTTGAAATAAATGCAATTTTTAAAGTGGCCATAGGTCTCTTTCTTTCCTTTTCAGCAAAAAAAGAACTGAAAAAGCTATGATTTTAACATTGTGTTGTCATTGGAAGGAAGAACTTAGTGGTGAAAAAGAACTGCAGAAGTTCTTTTTTTAACCCATGATTGTCATTGGTAAGATGTTATTCTTTATTACTTCTTTTTCATTCATTTTGAAGTACTTCCCTTAAAACAATGTTTATACATTTTTTTAATAGAAAATTAATATTTTGTTAGAAATGATTACAAATTTTTTCCGCTAAAAATATGCGCTTTGTTCCACTTTTGAAGTTGTGAAAATGTTCTCTTTTTGAAGAACTTCAACGTTTTTTGCTGGTTCTCCAAAAAAAAAAAACTATTTTTATGTCATAAAATCAAATTTTTAAAATAAACGATTACATTCCTTTACCACCTCAATAGTCAATACGTATCATGTGCCACATGAATACCTGTGTTTTTCTTTATCCTCCTGCAATTTGCTACGTGTTTTTCTTGTTGCTGTAATTGTCTTTGAATTATGCAAAAACTATATGAAGCGACAGCTGATGTTTGCCATTTTATAAAACGCATATTTGCTCTTTTATAACGTGTGCGTATATGTGTATGTGTGTGGGTACGCATCAAACTTTGCTAATATTTTACTTTACCAGAAGCTAGTAAAAAAAAAAAGAAAAAATAACACCAGAAACAAATTTGAAATGTTAATACTTGTACAAGAGTTTGAGAAGCAAATCAAAGTTGGAAGAAAATATTTTTGGATTTATGGAAAAATAAGATAAATGCATGAAAGTATTTTACTAAGCCACAAAAAAAACACTGAATGATGTATAAGAATATATAAAATGCATGTTGATTTTAAAGAAATTGCAATAAAATATAATGCAATTTTACTTACATATTTTACAAATACATGTAAGTACTTCCAATATTAATATTTCCTCTTTTAAATATTCATATTACATAAAACTTATTTACTTAAGTTTGCTAAAAATGAAAATTTTGTGGGTAGAAAAAAAAAACATTCCAGATACATATTTTTTTAATAATTAAATTAATATCGTTCATATATTAGTTATATATATATTTTTTTAATAACTTAGTTTGTTTTTTTTTAATATATTCTTTATATATTTCATATTATTATCATATGAATATATTCAACACTAATTCAATGTTCAAGTGTTTTAAATTCATTTTTGCAAACCAAGTAATAAATCATAATTTTCTTCATTTTATGATAATTTTTCCATCATAATATTATATTTGTCATTTATTTCAATTCCATTCTTCACACTTCAATGGCTCATTTCCGTTTGGAATAAAAAGGTATTTGCTTTTAATACTTACAAAACAGCTTCCGGGGGAGCATGAATACTAAAAGAGTATTTATTTTCAAGATTGATGATTATTTTTCTTACTTGTTAATATGCAATGAAATCAGTTGAAATATAATAATTTTGTAAGAATAATTTATTTGTTATTACAAATCATTGGCGGAAATGATAATAGAAAATGGTGAATCTTTTATTATTTTTATTATTAAAAATAAATAATAAAAAAAGTGTGATGCTATTAAAAATAGTAATTTTATATGGATTACAATAAAAATAATCTTTAGTAGCCCACTTTAAACAATTCTTTAGCACTAATCATTTAAATCCTTTACGGAAATCTATTTTCTTTTTAAATAAAAATAAAATTGATGTTATTCTAGCCAATAGTTTTTATTTATTTAAAAAACTAAATAAATTCATTTTACTTTTTTGCATTTAAAATATTTTCAACAGGCTTAGACTTAATATAGATTTACATTTCTATTGGTTAGTTTTCTTACTTATTTAATATTTATTTTACCTTTTGGCATTAAATAAAAAACAAAAGAAAATAAAACAAAAGCTTAAAAAATAATTTAAGTAAAAAATCATGTAAATATTTTAAAACAAGAAACCATTTGAACATAAGATTTGTTGGTCGAATTAACAAAAAAAAAAAAAAAAAAAAAAAAAAAAAAAAAAAAATTTATTTTAAAAAAAATACACAACTATTTTTTTCTGCCTTGAGTTAATTTGTGTTTTAAATTCACAAGAAGTAAAATGAAACATAAAATGAACAGTGTTTTAGCTAATGCAATAATAAATACAATGGAATCAATTAATAAATTGCAAAAAAAAAAATTTAAAATAAAAAAATAAATTAATAAATTTTTTAAAGAAACACAAATTACGTATTCAATACAACTATTTTTTATTAACAGTACCCTACACCACATTAAATTGAGTGTTATTTTTACATCACTGAGCATATATCCTAATAAACGCCACACTACTTTTTTTAAAAAAAAAAGGTAAAAATTAAACAAGAAATTTTAGGGGCTATAAATTTGTTGTATTAATTAGCTTAAGAAAATTCATTTTGTACTTTAATTATTTTTTTTTTTTTTTACTTAATTTTTCGATATTAAACAGCCATTTTTAAGGGGTATTTTCCTATAAACGCCTTTAATGTTTTGGGCCATTGCTTAAGCATTTTAATAATGTGTGGATTGATTTCTTTTGTATGGAATTTGTTTTTCAAAATACGGTTCTTGGCATTGATTTCCACTTAATTTTTTTTAAGCAGCATCGAATCAATTTGTTAGTTTAGCTCTGTACAGTCTTATGCCTTATTCTGGGGCATTATTTGCAATAAATTTACGGACCCTGTTATCCCAAAGTTTTCCATTGGGTTTAAGTCCGAACTTACAAGCCGGCCAGTCCAACAAAGGAATGCCATGTTCATTGAACCAAGATTTCGAGTTGCTTAGAAAACATTGGATGGCAGAATTATCTTGTTTGAAAATGCAATCTTCATCCATTTTTTATGTCAATAAAAGAGAGAAGATAGCACTTCCAACAGTTCGTTTAAATCGAACTAGTTCATTTTGTCGGAAAAAAAAAAATTTTCGACTTGCCAACTGCAGAAACCCGCTGGCACCAACCATAACCTCGGCCACCACCCAAATTTTGTCTTTGACATCCGAAAATTTTAGATCTCAAATCATGCCAATAGCATGAGTATGAGTTTCTGGCCGCTAAAATTAAATTTTTCGTCAGGAGAAAATTATTTTTTTCCACTCATCTGTCATTTCTAATATTTTTCTTCTTTATGGTGTTTTATTAGCATTGGTTTACTTGGCTTTTTCATGTTATATTTTCATCGTTTCATAAAAATGTGTGCAACGTGTTTGGAAGTCACAGGAAGATTTCATTTATTCCTTTATTTGTTGTGGAATTCAATTTGCGGGTTGTTTCTTGTTTTTTTAGATTAAGTTGTTAGTTAGTTTTTGTATTACCCTTTGGTTGATTTGGAAACTCCATTAATTTGAACCTTCTTAAAAGAAATTTTCGCATCACCATTTTGCCGACACGGACCGATGTTACGTCACAATTCTCTAATTAGAGCATCCTTTGGCGTGAAATTTTAATTTGAATCTTTTCTTGATTCGCGACAAAAAAGTTCCCTTAGGCATCTTTTAAGTTGATAAAATTTATTGATAAAAAATAGGAAAAGTTACAGTAAATTGAGATAATTACTATTAGAAACGTACCTTTGGTTGGAAAAAAAAAACTAAACATTGATAATATTTTTATTTTTTGGTCACTTTTTTAAAAACAAATTTCGAGTTGTGCGTTAACGAATTTTTACACATTAAAAATGCACAAGAACATTTGATCGCTAATTAAGGCAACAACAAAATAAGAGAAACAAAAATTGTTTTCTTTTAAAAGTTACCGTTTAAAGTTGTCTCTCATTAATATAGTTATAATTTTACTTTTTGGATAAGAACAACAAGATATAACAAAAATACAGTAAAAAAAATTAAGTGCGTTTATAAGGAATATGCACAGTTGTATGTATTTGCAGAAGTTTAAATTTGAAAATTCTGAGTCAATTTAATACTGTCCATTCTTGGCATTGTTACGCCAATATTAATATTTTGTGATTAATTTATAAACCCCTTTTCTGCACTTTGGCATGCGTATTAAGCGAGATATTTATGATTTTAAGATTTTCATTTACACAAAATCTTTGATTTTTTATTGGGCATATAAGTGATCCCCAAATAAAAGCCCTTTTTCCATTTGGATGCGTATTAGCGATGATATTTAAGATTTTAAGATTTTCATACCCCAAATATTGATTTTTATGAGGGAAATACAGGTGATTCCCAAATAATAAGCCCTTTTTCCTATTTGGAGAGCATATTAAGCGAGGATATTTATGATTTAAAGGTTCCATACAAAATCTTGATTTTTAGTGGGAAATATAAGTATCACAAATAAAAAGCCCTTTTTCCATTTGGAAGTATATTGAGCAAGATATTTGATGGTATTATACGAGATATTTAAGATTTTCATACAAAATATCGTATTTTCAGGTGAGTAATATAACATGATCACATATTAAAGATGTTTTTCTAATTGGATGCAGCATTAAGTTCAAACCTGTGGGGGAAGGAAAATAGAGTTATTTTTTTAAAACAATGATAAGAAATTTAATTGAAATTTTTTATATCTTTATTTTGTGAATGCTTACGAATAGACATTCCTTTTTTTGAAACCTCGTTTTTGACGCTAATATAAAATTACCTCCAGTCTTATTTTGTTTTTTTTTTTTTTTTTTTTTTTTTTCATAAATTTAAGTCAAAATTTAATATTTCATATCCATTAATTTTGACTCTTCTTCTAACTGGCATTTCCGATTGTTTTCTTTTTTTTTTTTGTTCGATTTAGATTTATTGTGCTTTACTTTTGACATAATGCGATTTTCTTTAACCAAATATTTTTGCACTTATTTTAAGTAGAATTTAACTTTTTCATCATTATCCCTTTTCGTGAATATACTTTATTACTTTTGTTGTGATAAATTTGTTATTCATGTTTTATATTTTTATACTCAAGTCTTCTTTTTAAATCTGCCTGGCAGGCAACAATCCTATCTTAGTCTGTGAGTTCTTTTATTTGTGTCTTTTATTGATGCACGAAAACGAGTTGAATTTTTTAAAAAATTTGCACAACAAAATAATTAAAAAAAAATGAAGACAACACACATAAAATGATGAAATATGAAAACATTTTTTTGAATTATGTGTATAAAATATTTGCTATTAAATAAACTAACTAGTTAGAAAAAAAATAGATACCTCTAAAAAGGAATACAATTTAAAATTCAAACTGTTTTTTGCTGTTACTAAGACAGTGGTAAAAGATGATGTGTATGCAGTACAAATAATCAAACACTTGGGTTTTGTCGCTTTAAACACAACAAGCACTTTCACTTGAATTTATTTTAAATGGCCATAGTGACGTTAAAATGGAAAACTTTTAAAATGTTACTCAAGTACTCGTACATAATAAACTGGACGCATGTAAACGTTAAATATGAACTTAAGAACAGGAGCTGCTTGGCTGTTGACACTTTTTTTTATTATTTTTGTATGCATGTATGATTAGTTAAATTTTCATATAATGTTCAGTACTTGGTTTACACCAATACTTCTTAAAGGTGTATTTATATACATATATCATTTGGTCAAAATTTTTACCATTCTCTTTTTTTTTTTTTTTTTTTTTTTTTTTTGGGAATACATTTTAAGTCGGTATTTTTATTGGGTTTTTTTTTATCATTTTAACCACTGTACATATAAATCGTGGGAACTTTTCGTATATATATTTCTTTTTTCTACATTCTATGGCAATAAATACTTATATGAAGATGTATTTATGCGTTACATTGCTTATAACCTTTGATAAAATTGTTTTTCACCCTTTCTCCTTTTATTACAAAAAAAAAAAAAAAAAAAAATCTGACGTCTTTGTTTCCAATTTAGAAAAGTTTTAGTATTATCAGAAAATAATTTACTAAGAAATGAAATAATAAGTAAGATATACAGAAATGAAATAAGAAAACTTAGATTTTAAAAAAAAAACAATAATGATTTTTGATTTTTAAATTAAAAGTTTTTAAATGGACTTAAAACTTAAAAATCGTTTATTATATTCCAGCAATAAGTTAAGATTTCCTGCAAACAATTTTAGTTCGTAGTGGTCCATGTCAAATGGAACAGCAGCAATCGGATATTTACATCTCCAATTTCAATGAAATTTCGCTAACATGCATTGACCATTGCAGTGTTTTCCAACCATGAAATTTTAAAAATATATTAGAACTTTACAAATGAATTATATATTTAACTACTAATAACTTACTTAAATCATACATGGTAGTCTTCTTAGTGTTATTGCATATTATAGCAAGATATTACCATTCATAACTATATATTAGTATTTTCACCCTTCGAAAGTTTCAAGCGTCACAATTGGGGACAAAGTATCACAATAAACGATACTTTTTTAAAATTTTAAAAATTTTATATGGTTGACATAAATTATCTTCCATTGGATATATATTCAGTTGGCGCCATATGTTAGTTTAGGAGTTATGGACAAAAATAAATCCCATATTATTAATAACTCCTAAAAAAGTTAAAAACAAGGAAATTGCCTTAAAAAAATGATATATAGTCGAGTGTGATGACTTTAGATCTAAAGTTCAAAAGTACAATTAAGACTTACAAGAATAAACAATTTATTAGAGAAGGGTTTCATTTTCCAATATGTGTATTTTTTAAGGATTATTTAAAATACCGTTTTTTTTTGTTTATTTTTTTGAGATATTCTCAAAAGTATATGAATATTTTACTTGTTCCTTTTAGGAGGATTCCATTAGTATTTGCTATTAAATGAAATAAAAGTTTTACAGTTATACTTTAGAAGTTAGATCATATTACTAATTAAACTGTAAATACTTAACAAGAGAAAACAATTTCAATTAAAAACGAGAGAAGAAGGTTATTAGTCGGTCAAGACCGAACCATATTATACCCCGTACACCATATTGCCCTTGTGTACCAAAAATTCGGGAAGGAGCCAAATTATGGACCTTATACTTGTATTAAGTGGAAAAAATATACTATTGCAGAATATTACGTCGATACTAGGTCACATGATAATTATGCACTTTTTTTGAGCATTACCGATATTGGGTCTTATATGGGAGCTTGGTTCAATTATGGACGATCTTCATGAAATTTGCAGGGTCACTATTACTTATATAATGTTATATAGTGTCGGAATATTTAACTTAATATTAAAGTTTTTATGGATTTATGCACGTTAAAGTGATTTTCGAAAGAAGGGTTATATATGGGAGCTATGGCCAATTATGGACCGATTCATGAAACTTGACCACATTGGATTTATGCCTTATCTAAAACTATATTGTGTTAAATTTCATTAAAATATTTTACATTTCTAAGGTATCTTTTTGAGTGTTAAAATTGTATTCCGGTAAGTGAGAACTTTGTATAGGGGATAGGTGAAATAATGGCCGATCATGGACCAACAATCAAATGAACTTCGTCCTATGTACCAAATTTCATTAAAATATTTCAATTTCTAAGGTATTTTTGAGTGTTAAAATTGTATTCCGGGGGAACATTTGTATAGGGGATAGGTGAAATAATGGACCGATCATGACCAAAATTAATAGGCTTCGTCCTTGTGCCAAAAAAATCATATGTACCAAGTTTCATCTTATTATCTCTAAAATTGCGACCTGTACTTTGCGCACAAGCTTTACATGGACAGCCAACCACCTTTGGTGGTGTAGGGTATAAAAATTTTAAAATCAATCAAGATTAAATAAAATTCAATATGCTAATACAATGAGGTAGATCTTGAACTTTTTTATTGCATTTTAATAAATTTTTCATTGCAACAATAAATTCGTACATTAAATTAATAAATTCTATGAAAAAATCAACGAATTTTATTCAATACACTTTATTCATTAAAATTACATTACTAAGCATTTCCTTATATTATTTTTGATTATATTAATTTTTGATGTTTAATGAAATAAAATAATGTTAAGTGAAAAAAATACAAAAAAAAATTTCTGAGTTATTAAAACATAATAATAATAATGTTTGCGTGGAATGTATTTGCCAACTTTTTTTCATATATATTATTATTTTTTTTTTTTTCATATTCTAAAAAACATTGTCCTTGATGTATGCTTTTTAAAAATCATTTAACATTATTTTCCAACATCGACAGTGCTGTCAACTCTAAATATATTCAATGGCTTACAAACGAATTTCTTTGCACATTCTTTTGAACAAAAATAGACTCCCTCTGATAGTTGTGATGATGACGATGTTAAAAATATTTTACAATACATTACGACCCAAAAAGGAGTACCACGAAAAATTAAATTGTCTGTGTTCTTAAATAAAATTTAGTTGTATATTATTTTATTTCTCAAAATACTTTTTTCTGGAGCAAATTGTTTTAATATTAAAAGTTTTTTGAAAGGTATGCACACGCAAAAATAATTAAAATAAAGAAAACGGTTTTATGATCTCTTGTTTGAAAATGAGTTTTTTTTTTTTTTTCTTTGAATGTAATAAACACTTTTAGACTATTAACAATAAATTTGTATTGGTTCAAGCAAGTATATAGATTAGGGTAACCTGAAAGTAAAATATATTGATGTTTGTATGTATGAGTATGTACATTAGGGTAAACCCAACAAAAAATATATTGATTTTTGTAGCTCCGATAATAATACTAATTTTAAATTTAATTTTACAAAAGTTTTAATTCTAAAACTTTTGTAAAAAACACAATAAGTTTAAGCATCACTGTTCACATATCATTCTATCATGTTTTTCCTTTTGGCCTGTTTTTCGTTCACTATAATATTTTCACAAATCTGTGATTCAATTAAAAATTTCACACACAAACAACTTTTAATTAATAAATTTCATTCATAATTTTTAATTTTTACTTTTTAAATTGTTTGAACATTTTTACAATTTCTTTTTTCAACAAATTTCTAAGTACTAAAAGTACTAAAAATTTCTTCCCTGTATGGAAATTTAGTATGTTTTTTGTGTGTTAAATGATTAAACAACTCAAATCTATATGTTTTTGGATTTTAAAATGTATGGAAAAACAATTCAGTTTGTTTGTGTTTTTTTAAGAAAACGACGCGTTTTCCACAAAACATTTATATGTGAACATAATATTAGAGAGTTCTTAAAAAAGCCTATACGGTATATATATCATAAAACGTACAAAAAACTTTAATACATACAGTGAAAAAACTGACTGAAGTGTATTAAATCCATTCATTTTTTCATGGAATTTATTAAATTAATGTAAGAAATCATTGTTGCAATGAAAATATTCATTAAAATACAATAAAAAATGACAATATTACCTTTAATTAAATTTACTTCTTA
>MINK01192268.1:0-10489 GCA_001735545.1 Phormia regina | reverse complement strand
TGGCCTCAATGTGGGAAAGATTTTTTACATTCTTTTAATAAATGAAACAATGTTCACCTCTTGGAATGCCTGTAATTAAGAACCTTTGCCCGGTAAAAATTATTTTTTCGACCAAATAGCAAAGTCCATTATATATATCCAAATAAACCCAAAATAAATTTAAGACATAATTTGGTGGAAAAATGACCCGATTATTCCAATTTTCTTTTTATTAAGGGACGTATTTAAAGAAACCTCGCCTTGTTTTCCCCAAAATCGTACAGCTCTAAATTTTTTTAAAAATAGTTTAGTATTATGCTTACAAACTATAACACTTAATAAAATTAATATAAAAAAATCATATATTTTCTGTCCTTTTTGTTTTGCTTTTTGAATATACTTTAAATATAGAAAATAAAAGAGAGTGTTCAAATACTTTCTTGTTGAGCTCGTACCTGAAATGACCGCACGTGTTTATTTTTTCTCAATTTCTTGGAAACTATTAAACATTTTGTGATTACTTTTTGCGGCATTAGTAGAAGAACAAATCATGCAACAAAACCCCATTCATAAAAAATAATTATATGTTTTATTAACCTAATGTTATTAACTTTAAAATAAAACTCATATTTTTATTAAAAAATAAAAAATTCACTAATTTTATGTGAGACACTGTACGATACATATGTAACATTACATACATATGTACGCAACATGCATTAACTAAACTCTTCTAATTTCTCTTATTTACATCCTCTAATCTCATTCTTATTTAATATGTAACTGCATCATTAATAAATTATTGTACGCTCACTCACATTTTTTTACTCGTCCCCCACCAAAAATATAACTGTCAACTGAGTTGCATTCTTTCTACGTAGATTAGTTATCGCAAAAACAATTAAAAGTCGTTTTGGTCGCTGTGAAAATAAAATAAAAGGAATAAAAATAAATAAAATAACACAAAAATAATAATGATTTAATAAATGTGTAACTGTTGTGTGTGTGTGTGCCGTAATAAAATAAAAATAATGTTTATTTTAAAATAATTTAATAAGAAAAACGGGCGTCGTAATTGTTCAATAACTTTTTACATAGAATTCCTATTAATAATAAAACCAAATTATTTGTTATACTGAACACCAATAAGGAAAATAACAACAATAAATTCAGAAATTTAATTAAGGAATTACACTTGTTATTGTGTTGTATTAATCAATTTTATTTCAGCCTACCAAAGAATCAACAAACTAAATGAATTTATAGAAGAAAAGTTATACATAACATACTAACATAAGTAAATGTATAAAAGCAAGAGGAATGCATTAACCGTTTTAATGCAGAACAACAGTTGTTGTAAAGAAATAAAAAAGCGATGTTTTTTTTTTTTTTTTTTTTTGGAGTAAAAGTTGTTTTTGATATGTTTATTGTTATTGCTTCATTATAGTGTTTTTTTGTGGTCATTGCTCTTTATATTATTTTCTCGAGTGGTGGTAAATAAAATAAGTAACGACGTTAAAAAAAGTTTAATATAGAACAATAAATAGCATGCATGTTATGCATATGTAAGTAAAAATAAAATTAATAGATAAAAAAAAATAAAGTTAAATACATATATAAATAATTATGTCATAATAGTGTTAAATGTAAAAAGTTAGGAAAATAGCAGAGTAAAGTGTAAATTTTTATAAAAAAAAAAAAAAAATATGTTGAATGTGAGTAATTTAATAAAGTGAAAAATGAAATTTTATATAAATTCAAAGAAAGAATTATCTGCAGAATTAAAAGAGCATGAAATAAAAAGGTTGGTATTATTTTATTTTAATGATAAATTTCAAAAATAAAATTAAAAAAAGTTTCTTAAACATAAAATTTTTAAATATTTCATAACCTTTAGTGCAAAAAAAGGTTTTTTGGCAAAATTGCTTCTTGTTTACCCACGGTGGTCAAAAACGCAATTTTTTGGAAATAATTCTGTAACTTTAGAACTGCTGGACATATTTGAATGAAATTTCACATAGACGATTCTTATATGTGAACAGGTTCTTAGCAAGTCTGAGGGACGAGGGGTTGGTTGATTGGTAAAAAAACAACACCAAAATTTAATTTATGATTTGGTAAACATTGTAGTTTATTTATTTTACCTTAAGACAGATTTCGACCAAAATAAAATTTAGATCTATTTTTGTGTTATGTGCTTTTTAGCATTTTCTTAACTTATTGGGCTCAATTTGAGTCATAAAATTAGTCTTAAATATTCTCTGGATTCTGTGCAAAATAAAATTTTCGTATAAGAATTATAATATCTATGTGGTTTAGATAAAAATTATTTCAAATAGAAAATTTGAAAAAAGGTGATTTTGTTGGTAACATTTTTTTCAATTTTAAATCCATTATTTTCCTCTGGATCATAAATTTTTTCATGTTCCAAAAATGCACCTAAATTAACAATATATTCGCTACCACTTTTAGATTTTNTTTTTTTTTTTTTTTGAGCTCAAAAATGTCACAGCTGTAAATGTATCTGATTACAACATGCCTATATTAGGTAAACTCATAAAAAATATATAAAAAGCCACGCCTCTCAGAACGATAGAGCACAGAATCTGATTCAAAAAATGAAATGGAAATAAATCTAGAACTTCCAAACGGCTGGTCTGATTTCAATGAAATTTCAGACAGTGACAGTAGAACTATAGGTAAGTTTTGGGTTTCAGTTTGACTGTAACCAAAACGGGGGCGGGTTCAGAGGGTCTTAAATTTGAACACCTTGGATGTTAAATTTAAAATGATCCACATTCGTTATATCTCAGCTGATTTTAACAATTTTTATATGAGTAGATTCTGCTAAGCAAGATCTACAAAAAAAAACATCATCGTATGTGCAGGTTATCTGTTTTAGTTTAAGAGATAGATATAGGGCTTCAAAGATAAACATTTTTATTTTTGGACCTATCCCCAGCAAAAAAAGAACTGAAAAAGCTATGATTTTAACATTGTGTTGTCATTGTATTCTTTTTTTATTTTATTAGAAGAAAATTTTTGTTAAATAAACTTTTTGAAAAAATCTTTATGGAATCAAAAAGTTATATAAATTTGAAAAAAAAATTAGATTTTTTCACGAAAAGATAGTTTGGATCGTTTTCAATTTTAAAAAAGTCTTAAGTAATCATATATAAGGGCTCTCAAAATTGACCAATTTTCTTATGATTTTCCAATTTGTCGCCTTAATTTGCTCAAATCGCAAAGCTGGAGTTAAAAATTATTAAAATTTTTACGTTGTTTGATATGTTTCTAAGTTTCTTTGTTAAAAGAAATTTTTGCTTCCCATATCTGTTGGTTGGATATAGGCCAAAAAAATTTAAAAAAATTGACGTTCGAAAATTAGTTTAAAGTTTGTTTTTGGGATTTGCGGCGATTTCTATATAAATCCAAAGAAGTGGACTAAAGTTTCAAATTAGCTATCAAAAAATCTATTCAAGTGCAAAATTTCATATAAAAATATTACCTAGCAAAAATGTTCTTCCAAATTTAAAATTGAATAATTTGCACAAAAAAAAAACAATTTTAAACTTTCGACACATTTTCGCAAAAAATATACAACGAATTTTTTTATTATAAATAATTTTATATATTTTTGGAAAGAAGATATAATTTCCTATACATTGATATATAATATGCCTTTACCTGAACAAGTTTCCAAATTAATGTTCAAAACATTACACCTCTTAGTAAATATTACTCGTGTAGTTAAGTTATTCATAATTAATAGGTAACCTATTTACTTAAGTAATTATTATTATTTTAAAAAATTTTTTTGAATTTATTTTGTGTAGCTTTTGAACCGTTAAATATAATTCAGTGAAGGGGCACTCTGACTCAGCTCCGATATATTTGAGGATGGTCTATTAATACCACAATGATTCAAATTTAATTCAGATACACAGTTTTATTTAGATTTTTTTTAAAGAAATTCACTTTTTTTAATTGTCTCTAGTTCTCGCGTTAAATTACTACCTAAAAATTAAGGTCATTGCACTGTATTTTGAAGCATATCTACTTGTCCGATTTAAAAAACATTTAATAGTTTTTATTATTTACTTTTTAAAAAACCTTTTTAATATTAAAAAAATTATGTTACTTACATTTTTTTAATTAATTTTTTTAATCGTTAGTTCCACTGTTAATATCATTAAAAAATTTCAGTTGATTTTTTCGTTTTGCTTTTGTGCTCAATAATTTATTGCGACAATTTATTAAACTCAACATACAGTTTTTGTGCTTTTTTCAAGGTTTATATTATATTGGAACCCTTTTGTCAAAAAAACTACATATAAAAATTTAAAAGTCAAAATATCTAGCATAATGAGAAAGAATTTATCTTTTTGTAATTATTAAAAAGAACTTAATTGAATTATTGACAAGGGATTTTAAATTCGCTAAGATAAATTATATTTAAATTACTTGCCACTGCTCAATCAAAGACATAAATTTTCAATTAAATTTTAATAAAACAAAGTTTTGTTAAAATTAATCACAGATATTCGCTTATCACTCTGTCATTATTAAGAAAATAAATAAAATAAGAAATAAGTAGCAAACATTTGTGCTGCTTCAAAAAGCACAACAATATGTTTGTTGTTAAAATATTTAGAGTTCCTTAACATTTCCTTTATGCTTTTGTGTGTATGAGTATATGTGTGAAAGTGTATGTGTGTGTGTGTTTGTATAACTTTAAGTGATGTATTTTGCCGTAAGTCATAATAAAAATCAACATTGTCATTATTATTAGCATAAAAATGATTGCCTAAAAGAACACTTTACATTGATACCCTAACAACTCGATAAAGGAATGAATTTATTTTATAAAAAAATTTAAAATTAAAATCCAATTCTTTTATATCCTTTAATCATTTCGAAAAAATTAAGCCAGATATCTTCGAAAATTTAAGGGAACATTTTTTTTTATTTTCGTTATAATTAAGAAAATCTACCTACATGGCGTATACGTAATATATTTTACTATGTATAAATAAAGAATTTCGATAATAGCGCGTGTTATATCATAAATTAAGTTAATTATAATTTATCAAGTTTTTTTCACGCATTTCATAAACTTACAAAATAAAATATGTTTATGATTATGATTATATTGTTTTGGCTTCGATATTGTTTACAGTGGTTTTATATGTTTCTAAATAATTAATTCATCTTTTATTATTTTCTCAATAAATTCTTTAGCAGCTCTGTTGTCATAATCATTTATAATTCATGCAACCAAAATATTATGATAACAAAATTGAAAATCAACATAATTTTTTGACGCGTCACATGAAATATTGAATTATATTGGATAAGAAATTTAGAGTAGCTACTACTTTCGGCATTATAAAAATCTTGTATAACAAAGGATGCTTTATAAGGCGTGGTCCCAAAAAAACGTTTTTGCCATTAATGAATTTAGTGTTATATTTATTAAGTCTTATTTAATTTGCAAACTCTTTTTTAAAACAATAATTATAAATACACTAATTAAATATTTCATTTAATAAGATCGTTTATTAAGCCCTTCATGACTCTTCGAAGTATGTGGGTCGGAGCTTTCATTTTAAGGACTTTTTGGTCCATACTATTATAAGTCCTTAAAATATTTGGAAGCAGTCTGAATTTTAGTATTAAGCTATGAAATGCTTTTATATGACATTTTTAACATTATAATTTGTTTTTACTATTAAGGTGACTTTTAAGATTTTTTTCTTTTTGATAATCCAAAGTTTTAAAGAAATGGGAAAATTAAACTTTTTGTAAATTTAACATTTTTCCATTTCAAAATGTCAAAGTATCACATTTTTTGTAATGTACAATATTTTGGATAACTTTTGTAAAAGCGGTGTTTGTCTTTAAGGAAAAATAAAATTTTTTTAAACATTTACGCCAATATTATAGATGTTTATGATTATGGCATCCCACTTCTGGTTTCTTGACGTTAACGAGATATTCAGTTAGGGACAAAACTATTTGTACACTCATATATTTCGTATACCTTCAATAGTTTATANNTGAAATATTGAATTATATTGGATAAGAAATTTAGAGTAGCTACTACTTTCGGCATTATACAAATCTTGTATAACAAAGGACACCTTTTAAGGCGTGGTCTCAAAAAACTTTTTTGCGATTAATGAATTTAGTGTTATATTTGTTAAGTCTTATTTAATTTTCAAACTCTTTTTTAAAACAATAATTATAAATACACTAATTAAGTACTTCATTTAATAAGATCGTTTATTAAGCCCTTGATGACTCTTCGAAGTATGTGGGTCGGAGCTTTCATTTTAAGGACTTTTTGGTCCATACTATTATAAGTCCATAAAATATTTGGAAGCAGTCTGAATTTTACTATTAAACTATGAAATGCTTTTATATGACATTTTTACATTTACTATTAAGGTGACTTTTAAGATTTTTTTCTTTTTGATAATCCAAAGTCTTAAAGAAATGGGAAAATAAAACTTTTTTTGATAAAATGACTTTAAATTTTTCCATTTCAAAATGTCAAAATATTACATTTTTTCTACAATATTTTGGATAACTTTTGTACAAGCGGTGTTGGTATCTAAGGAAAAATATATATTTTTTAAACATGTACGCTAATATTATAGATGTTTATGATTATGGCATCCCACGTCTGGTTTCCTGACATTAACGAGATATATATCAAACAGAATCTCTTTCTTAATTTTAAAGCAACATTTTTTTGTAAAAAAACTGTAAAGTTTAAAAGAATCTTTGGTAATAAATCAGTATCTCCAAAACTACTGTTCGAATCGAAGTGAAATGTATGGAAGAGTTTAAGAAGAGGAACCAATCTTTAGAAATATGATCCTTGTAGTCATCCTTTGATTAAACAACATTAGCTACAGGGTGCTAAATTTGAATGGTTAATACTATAAACTATACTATTTTCAAGATTATAAACTGGACTGGACTATAAACTAGATTATAGTCATGACTACAAACTAAACTATAGTCAATACTATAAACTAGACTATAGTCAAAACTGTATACTAAACTATAGTTATGACTATAAACTAGACTACAGTCATGACTACAAACTAAATTACAGTCGTGACTGTAAACTAGACTATATTCAAGACTATAAAATAATCTATAGTAAAGACTATAACATAGACTATGATCAAGATTATAAACTAGGCTATAGTCAAGACTTTAAACAAGACTATAGACAAGAATATAAGCTATAGAATAGACTATAGCCATGATTATAAACTAAACTATAGTCTCGAGTATGGAAACTTCAGTTATCTATGAATATTACAATGATAGCAAACTTCTAACTATTTGTTTGCATCCTTCACAGCATCAACTTTGTTTTTTATGAATCTCTCTCAATCTCTTAAGAATTGTATAATACCCACTACTTCTATTCCAAAATAGCATGCAAATACTAAAGATATTGAAATTATTTTCCATAATAATGCTAAGGAGTGTAAACTTTCAAAATTTGAAAGGACGCTATGCCAACACTAAAAACATTCTTTAGTATTGTACAAAAACCAACCTATTTTCGATGAGGATATTACAGGGATTTTGTGCTTCGTTGGAAAGAAAGTCAGTGTAACATTCTTTAAAAGTGCAAGAACTTTATAGTCTGGTTTTATCGATATTCTCACATAGTTTGTATAGAATATGTGTAATCATTATCAACAAATTTTTACAACAAAAAATACAGATGGGTATGTTCCGTAAGGTTTCAAAAATATAGTGTTTATTCTTTCCCTTTTTTTCCAAAGCTTTTTCTTTTACATATTTAAAATGAAATTATTTCATAAATTGTTAATAAAGAAATTTTAAATTGATTGACAATAGATCCACGAAAATTGTGAATTTAAAAAAATCATTTAAATCACCAAATTTTAAATTTATTGAACATCAGAAACGAATTACATTATATTCTACAAATTCATTTGAATTGGAAATGAATTTCAATTCAGTTTTAACAAACTCATTTGAATTGATTCGAATTTCATTCAATTCAATTAATTTTTTTTTGTGAAAAAATTAATTCAAAATTTGCTAATTTAGTGCGCTAATGATTCTCGAATTAATTCAAAATTTATTAATTTCCAGCTCTTTTTTTATACTAAAAAAAGAATAAAGAAATAAATTTTTTAAACATTTTTTTTATTGTTCAACAAAGTATATTATCATAATATGTTCACTATTATTTCTGATTTAATGAAAATAAATATCGATCTTTCACTCTTTAATACATTCGATCAGTAGATATAAATATTTTTTTACCAGAAACCTTCTATTTGCCTCACAGTGTTTTGTATTATTATTTTTATACCCTACACCACCATAAGTGGTTGGGTATTATGTGTTTGTGCAAATATTCTAACGCAGAGAAAAAAATTTTCTACACCCACCTTAAACTATACCGTTTGACTCAGAATCACGCAATTTTAGAGATAATTTGATGAAACTTAATACATATGATTTCTTTTGGCGCCAGGACGAAGCCTATTGATTTTGGTCATTGTCGGCCCATTATGCTCTCCATACAACTGTTTTCACGGAATAGAGTTTTAACAAAAAGTTATCAAGATCAATTTACCATGAACCATGAAAATCACTTTAACGTGCATAAAAATGTTAATGTTAATATTAATTTAATATTCAACACATATAACATTTATATTAGTATGAGTCAGTTATATATAAAATTGCATGAAGATCAGGCCATAATTGACCGTAGCTCCCATATTAGACCCAATTTGGGGAATCACCAAAAAGTGAATAAATGCATGTGAATCTTAGTATTGACGTAATATTCTGCAACAGTATGTTTTTTTTCCTCTTAATACAAGTATAGGTCCATAATTGGCTCCTTCCCGAATAGGAGCAATGGTGTAGGGTATCATGTGGTCGGACTTGACCGACTATAATTTCTTCTCTCGTTAATCATAGCTTAATCATATTATTTTTAATCATAACTTCATTCAATAAAATATAATGAATGTCTTCACTTTTTTATTAAATAGAAATAAATATGATTTTAATAAAAATAATAGTAAACAATTTTAAAAAGTAAACAATTACAAAATTTTTATCAAATTTGTATTATATTAATCGAGACCGAACCTGTCATTTTAGACCAGTCCTGTGTCCAGTCCCAAGGGGCTAATTAGTCACCTCCACTCATTACTCCATGTAAAAGTAACAGGTGCCTCTCATATAAAGTTCCGGAATTGGGACCGGTCACTAGCCCTGAGAACCTGTTGATCTAGGGTTATGTTCTAAACAATACTGTATGTATTAAATTTTATCATTAAAGTTTTAGAAGACTTCTAATATTACTGACTATTAGATATCTTAAGACCTTCACCTTAACCGTGTTATTTATTTGTAAAAAGTAAATTCACGCTATAAATGCCTGTTACCAATGTAATAACAAATTTAATATATCACTTATTCAATCATAAAATTGCAAATATTAAAAAAACAAAACTCATAAAGGAAAGATTCATCAAACAAAAGATGACGAATAAGTTTTGCAAAACAATTATGAAGTCATTGACTTGAACAATACACGTGTTTGTATTATATACATAAACATATACACCTAAATATAATAAACATATGTATATATAAATATCTATACAATTTTTCACAGACTTTACATAGTTCAATTTCAAGTATACTTGAATATAAGTATGTATGTATGTAGTCTATGAGTATGTATTAGAAACACAACAACATGCATACATTATTTATAATAAAGCTTACAATGTTTCAGTCCCCATGTGTCTGTTTGTATTGACATTGGGATTATGTTTATAATTGTTATAGTATATGTGTTAGAAATACATTTCAATGTATTAGTTACTCACACTTTTATAGACAGTATAAACTTTCATATACATATTCATACAAAAAAAGAGTAACTTGATACTTGATACTTTATTCTTTATTTTATTTTTTATGATAATCTTGATGGCAATCAACGACAATGATGTCTGTGGGCTTAACAATTTTTGCTAATTGTTAAAATAAATGTAATAAATATTTTTTATATGTTAGAATATTTGTTGACAACACTCGTTTTAACGCACATATTCATTTAATATTATAATTATAAAAGTTTTTAATATCATTTGTTATATGCTACAACATGACCCCATTAGAGATTTCGTAATTAGGTTGATGAGTTCTATTTTTATGTTTTTCAATTTATTAAATCTCTCTCTAAAGGGATTATATAATAAAAGAGTATTAACAAAAATTTCCGGAAAAATATTTAAAATTTATCCACAAAAAAAAAAAAAAAAAAAAACAGATGACAACAAAAATTAGTGTAACCAGATTGTTGGAATAATTGTGGGTTACTTTTAAAAAAGGAACAAATTTAAGAAATTGGCAAGACTTTTTGAAAAGTACTAAATATAATTTTGACCGCAACATACATATATGTTTGTGTATACTT
>MINK01192267.1:0-15086 GCA_001735545.1 Phormia regina | reverse complement strand
AAATTTTTGCTCTTCGATTAATTTTCTATAGAAAATTTTTGCTCTTCAATTAATTTTCTATAGAAAATTTTTGCTCTTCGATTAATTTTCTATAGAAAATTTTTGTTTTTCTATAGAAAATTAATTGAAGAAAATTTTTGCTCTTCGATTATTTTCCTTAGAAAATTTTTGCTATTCGATTAATTTTTCTCAAGTAATTTTTCTTTAGAAAAACGTTGCTTTTCGATTAATTTAATTCGATTAATTATACCCTATACCAACAAAGGTGGTTGTGTTTGTGCAAATATTATAACGCAGAGAAACATTTCCACTCAAAATCACTTTCTAAATCAATTTAACAATATCCGTCCGTCCGTTTGGTTAGCTGTCCGTCCATTTAAGTCTTGTGCTTAAAGTACAGGTCGCAATTTTAGAGACAATTTGCTGAAATTTCGTAAATGTGATTTTATTTTTTTTTTTTGTTTGGCGCAAGAACGAAGCCTATTAATTTTATTTATACAAATGTTCTCCAGAAATAAAGTATTAGTCCTCAAAAATACATTAAAAGTTGAAATATTTTAATCGAATTTAACACAAATAAGTTTTATGCAAACATAAATCCGTGTGCCAAATTTCATGAAAATCGGTCCATTTACCATAGCTCCCTTATGATCCCTCTTTCAAAAATCTCCTTAACCTACATAAATCCCATAAAAATATTAATATCAATTTAATTTTCGACACAAATAACGTTTTTATAAGTATAAGTGACAGTGCCAAATTTCATAAAGATTGGTTCACAATTGACCATAGCTCCCATATAAGGCCCAATTTCGGGAATCACCAAAAAGTGCATAAATACAATTGAATGTTTATATCGATGTAATATTCTGTATTAGTATTTTTTTTTTTTTTTCAATTAATACAAGTATGAGTCTATACTTGGCTCCTTCCCGAATTTTGGTGCACATAGGTAATGTTGTAGGGTATCATATGGTATAGCTTGACCGACTATACCTTCTTCTCTCGTTTTCTATTGAAATATTTTTAAATCGATTAAGTTTTTATTGACATATTTTGGATTAATATTATATTGAAGAAATTTAACATCAATTAGTATTCTATTGAAGTGTTTTTATATCTCATAAAATTGTATTCAAATGTTTCTATAAAAAATTTTGAAATTAATTAATTTTTTGTCAATTGTCGATAAAGTTTTTGCCAAAAAATTTAATATTTTTTGTATCTTTAATTTTTGAGACACTAAAGAAATTTTCTTAACAGTTTTTATATTTTTTGTTATTGTTATGCTGCCAACAAATTCTCTTTTTCGCTTTCGCGTAAATTTACCATTTTTGTAAAAATGCTGAATGGTAAATATTTTCTGTTGCTTACGTAGCTCTAGTGCTATTTTCATTTAAATTACGATTTAATAACCTATTAAAGTATTCATGTTTTCTGATTTATTTGATTATTTGTAAAATAAACTTTTCTGCTCTAAACACTTTAATAATAACAATATTGAACACATAAAAAAATGCAATCCCATTAAAATAGTATTTAAAACACCTAAATATAATGGCAAAAATGTGTTTTAGTTTAAACAAATTAAACTAAAATTACCACCACTTTATTACTATTAATCTCAAATCCAGCACTTAAAGGTGATAAGAACAATTAAATCTATGCTTCGTATTTTATTTATTTTGCAGTAAATTTTACTAACAGTGCCAATTATATTAATAGCCAAACGATAACCAAAAAAGCTATAAAACAACATAAAGAAAAACTTCTTAAAACAATTGAATTTGTCTACGTGTTCAATGAAATTTACAAATTCGGAAAAAGTTTTCGTTAACAACAATAAAACCAGAATTAATTTTTGTTCAAAAAAAATGAAAAGATTTGGAATTTACACTAAAACTAAAGAAAATATGAAAAAAAAAAGAGTTTTAAGATTAATCAAAAATCCTTATAGTATGTAAGGTATAAATATAAGGATAATATTATTTAATGAATCTATATAATATATATTATTCCTTTGAAATCATAACAAACTTTAAGTTAAATTTTAGTGCATATTAAATTTAAACTAGTTTTAAATGTATATTTTATTGCTCATTAAATTTTGTGTCTGTATAAAATATTTAAATTTCATATATTAAGCAAAAAATTTTTCTTTATATTTAGTTCTTATATTAGAATTATATCATAGAATTATATTTACACAAAAAATAACTTTTCTATTAAATAATTTAAAACTCTTATAATCTTAAGACAACCAATGCTTGTGTGTGTTGTGTGTGTGTGGTGTAAAATCATATACAATTTAACATAATAGTATGTATCAGCTTTTCCATTTTCTTTTATCCGTTTGGTTTATACAACTCTTAATACATTATGCGTTTTTCACTTAAAATTGTAAAGACTTTTAAATTTCATGATGTCTCATACATTGTCTCCATGCACACACACCACACACACAACCTACATACACAAATGCCTTTCACTTACAAACCTAGTTTTACAATATAAAGGGATCAATTTCCCACAAATCCTTTTTGAAATTTCAATGACACTTATCGCTTTGTGTGAATGAGAATGTTCAAATATACTACATATGTTATGTAAATGTGTGTGAAATTGTTATGTCTTAATATATGAATGTAGTAGCAGGGTGAGAATTAGTTATTTTGGTGCAACAAAAAGGTTTCTTAAATAATCTATTTGATACCTTAAAAGTCATAGGTAGTGGCGTATAAATATATATTTGTTGTGTAATAGTTGCAATAAATCACCAATCACCAATTTTTTAAATAATTTATAACAATTACCTTGTGAAGAATATATATGTAAGCAACTCTATTAAATCTTGATAATTACTATCCTTATTGATTGAATCTGGTTTATTTGCCAACATTTAGAATTGATATATATAAATCTAATCTTATTAGACGAAAGAGAAAAATACAACCATCTGAGTTTTTAATAAGAAATTAACATTATTATTAGATTTAAAGTTGTTAAAGCAGATTGATACTATGTTAATTCTATGTATTGTATTTATATTTGAATTGTTGGTAATTCTTCACAGAAATTATGTTGTGCTTTATTACATAGCTAATTAATTTTATAATAATTTTACCTCTTCACATTGTTGTAGTGAACATATTTATTAGTGTTATTTGTATAAATAGTCATGCTTATATGTTTGTGTCAAAAACCCAACATCATTTAATGTTCGCCATTTTATTAAATCTATTATTTTGTGTGGTTGTAATCTCAAATTCGTTTATTTCTGATTATTTCCTTTAAAGAAAAAATTGTGGCAGTCAAACCCATTGAATAAAGGAAAATTAAATTTATTTTGTTCTTTATTTTGACACACTAAAGCTGGTTACGATTATGGTACTTGAATTACTAACGTCGTAGAACAAAATTACAAAATTTGTGAAAAGAAACTGCAGTTTCTAATGCTTGGTTGGCAGGGAGTATGCAATGTTAACTTGGCAAAGGCGAGCTAAATCCTTACAGTAAGTGTTTACTTGATTACTAACGTTACAGTAGGACAAAATTAAAAATTGTTGAAAAAGAGATCTGTAACTTCTAATCCCGGGTTGGCAGAAGTTTCAAGGTTTAACTTTGGCCAAAGGACATAGCTACGAGGTCCTTAAAGCTATAAAAGTTGACATACAAGTTTTAAGTTATCCTGCAATTTTTTTAAATATTTAAAGAACACTAAAAACTGAGATTAAAATAAATTATAATTTAAACAGAAAAAAACTATTAAGCAATATTTATCTAGCTTTTATAATTCTTAAGGCATTAATATGTTCGAAAAAAATAATTTTATTATATTTTTTGTTCAAAATTTAAAACTTTAATACAATTCTACATAGAAAAATATGTTTTTAACTCGAATTTTTGACTGTTGCACCACAATTACAACAGTCAATTACAGTACTAAATTATATCATCGTAAATTAAAAATTGATAGAATATCCTGTTTTAGAACAATAATCAGAGGATGATAAAATTACAATAGAAGTAAAAGACATTACATACAAAAATCTTGGTTCTTACAATTGAATTAATTCAAACTGAATAAACTAAAAATTCCGCTTCAAACTATATGTGTTATATTGAAATTATTTAAAATTTCTTTTTTTTAAATAACACCACGCAAAGAGAAGGTTTTTACTGGCAACTGCGCTGTTCTGAAAACAATACAATTTTCCTTATTTCAATAGAGCATTTACATAAAGGAAGGAGGAAGGAATATGTAGTCATTAAAAAAGGTTTGCTGGTTAATCACTTAACTTACCATTTATTTCCTTGAACCAATTACTTTTCTCACGGTTTATATTTTTTTCCAGATTACAAATACTATTAAACTCCTTTTATTTTTGTTTGTTTGGTTTATCTTAATTTTTAACCAATTATTTATTTGTAAATTTTTAGAATATGTCAATACTAAATTTAACAATTTTTTATGGTTACCACCCCTGAATTGTTATTTTAAAAAGGTCATGAATTAATACAAAATCAATTAAATTATAATAGGAACACAAATTTTATTATTATATCCTTCTTATCTATATAAGAAGAGAATTTTTGTTAGCAAAGTAATGATAAATCTAATAGAAAATTGTTATGAACATGGTGGTANNNNAACATGGTGGTAAGCGATGGTCGACAAATATTTTTTCTGTGTGTATTTAACAGAGAAAATGATTAAAAAATTATTAATCTATTAGTTAAATTTTTGTAATATTTGCAAAAAGTTCAATTTTGTATTATAAGGACGAATGTTATTGAAATTGGTTATGATCGATCCATTTTTTCCATATGCCCCCATATACAGTGTTGAAAAAAATAATAGGAACAATTTATTTTTCAATATATTATTTTTTTATTTACTATTACATAAATATTAAAAAGCGTATAAAATAAAAATTAAATAACTTTAAATATTTTAACTATATAAAGCAAAAATAAGAAACTAGTTCTGCCAAAAAATATTTTTTACTGGAAAAAATAATAGGGACACTTAATGTTTTGGAAAAAATATTTATTTTTTGTTTAAAATTACCATCATTTCCAAATACTTTTTCAATACTTGGTTAAAGATCTTTTCATTTTTATAACATCCTGACCATGGCGACTCATACATCCCACAAGATTTGCACATACCTCGGGCGGAATTGAGTTCCAGTTTTCTTGAAATTTTTTCCCACAATTTTTTGACTTAAAGCTATTAATTTTATTTTTGAGGACTACTCCGAGATGCTCAATTGGGGTTTAGGTCTGGTGATTGGGACGGCCTCTCCATTAAAGGCACCTCAATCTGCTGAAAACACTTTTTGAAGCTTCTAGCGGAATGTTTGGGATCATCAGCCTGCATGAATTTCCATATTAGTGGTATTTCATCCTCAGCAAATGGAAGCATTTTATTCTAGAGAATGTGTATATAGTCAGCAGCAAATTGTACATACATATAGTTCATACATATCCAGCAAAAACAGAACTGAAATAGAACTGAACTGAAATTTTATTCTANNATATAACAAAAATACAGAAAAAATTAAGTGCGTTTAAAGGAATATGCACCAGTGTATATAAAATTCTAAAAATTTATTAAAACAAAAAACAAAAATACAACTTTATCATAAAAATTCAAAATTTAATTCTTTATTCATAACCAGCAAAACAGGAACTGAAAAAGAGCTGAAAAGGTCATAAATTTAACATTGTGTTGTCATTAGAAGAAAATACTTAGTGGTGCAAAAGAACTGCAGAAGTTCTTTCTTTAGCCCATGTTTGTCATTGACAGAATGTTCTGTGTTCTTCTTGTTTAACAAAAATTCCTCTTTAGCCTTTTTAAAAAATAATAAAAATGCTTTAAAATTTTTAACATTTTCTTAGAAATTATTAAGCTTTTTCTTCACTAAAAATTCATTTATTTTCCTTTTTCTGGAAATAATTATTTAGAACTTCTCAAAAAGTTCAAAATATGCACTTTGTTCCAATTTTTAAGTGGTGAAAATGTTCTGTTTTGGATGCTCTTAATCGTTTTTTTTTTTGCTGGGTAATGATCCATTTTCTGCATGGGAGGTGGGCGCTAAAGTAGACGTACCACGTACATTTTTTGTTTACAAGTTTACATCGTCCCCGAACTTTATGCACAAAAATTCGTTATAACAAATTCTTTTGTCTGAGTGATATCAGCAGAAAAGTATAAAAAGAAGCTACCACTTATACCCTGTCTTTGTAGTCATTTGCTAACAACTTTTTTCCTTATTAACCTATTTTGATCAAATTACTAATTATAGACCTATCGTTAAACAAAATATTTTTGCGAAACTAATTGATAAAATTATTAAGGATAAACTTTTCATTCTATTGAAAGATTCATCTTCTTGTCAACATGGATTTGTGCCAGGTAGATCTACATGTACTAATTTGACATTAGCGATATTATATACACAGATTTTGCGAAAGCTTTTGACTCTGTTAGTCATTCTCTCCTTCTGCAAAAACTTCGTACATTTGGTTTAACTGGCAATATTTTGTTATTTTTTAAGAACTTTCTAATGAATAGAAAATTATCAGTAGTTATTGGTAAATTTTCTTCGAAACGTTTAATTAATGCTTTTTCTGGGACACATCTTGGACCTTTATTATTTTTATAATTTATAAATGATTTACCATCTATATTAAAATTTAGTAAATGTCTCTTATTTGCGGATGATATTAAATCTGTCAAAAATTGCAGTCCGATTTAAATCCTTTGTCCTAATGGTGTTCTGATAATGATAATAAAATAAATGTTACAAAGTGTTACATAGTTTCATTCACTCTTCGTTTGGATCATATTATATTTAATTATACTATAAATGGCACAGTTATTAAGCGTGATGATGAATTTAAAGATTTGGGAGTTATATTTGATGCAAAGTTATTGTAAAGGACCAGAGCTAATACCTTAGCAAGATGTTTCCAAAATAAAAGCCCAATTGAATTATTTGCGATAAAGAATTCTTTTATTTTAGAATAGTGTTTTTTCTTGTACAGCTAAGCCTTAACTAACTATTTTACAAGTTCTTCAGGTTTTTCAAAGTAATTGGTATATTCATTTATTACAACGATTAATGATAATAACGCCCCCTAGTAATAAAATTCATGTTAGGGTTTTCGTACGTAAACATAACCGTCCCTCTTGCAGGGACTGCAATTAAATTTTTTAAACTATTTGCTGTGTAACAAAATGATATATTAAATAATAAGATTCTAGTTCAAGTTTTATGAACACAGGGAACTTAATTCATTTTATAACTAATAAAATTCATTGAAATATGAGTAATTATAATTATAAAGTAAATAAATTGTTGATAAATGTGTTACGACTTATCTTGGGCCATAAGCAATCCATTTTCACCAGGAATCACGCCAGTTTTTAATATTTTGTTGTATATGTTGTTCCCAAGAACTAATGAAATTCCTTGGGAGATGTAAAATTGTTTGACAGCCAGCATAAGATGAGAGAACTTTGTAATAACTGCAGAATTTAATGACATAATAGGAGTTTTCAATGACAATCTGGATACGATTTTTGCACCTACTGCTAAGCGGATTTGAGAATCGATTTTAGAGGTTAACATAAGTTGGCAATATGTTTCATTCTCTAGTTTGTAAGTGCTCAATTTAAGTTTGTCAACCAGATGTCTATCAATGCGGCTATATTCTGAGCATGCGTCGATAAGTGATCTACAAGACTGCTTCTTATTTGCTTTTAATATAACAACAGAGTGTGTAGTGTCGCATTAACTCCTCGGGAGTTTTTCGATGATTCACGACTACTGCTTCCTATAAATGATTCGTCAAAGTGCAACAGTGTATGATGCCTTTCGGTGCAAATATGACAACCTGTGTCTTGTATGCATGAGTTTTTGGAATGCTCATGAGCAAGGCAATTTCGGCAGTAATCATACAACAAAACAGTTCGTAATCGCTTGTCAACACGCATTTTTAGAAATAATTTGCATTTTCGTAGGGGATGCCGTTGTTGGCACAATCTGCATCTGAACAATTTATGTTTTAATATGTTCCTACGACATACGACTTCTCTGGTATTATGATGTGAAGACATTTTTTACCTATAAGGAAAAAAGTTATTAGTAATGTGTATGTAGTAATGTTTTAATGTAGGTTAGTGATGATAATAAGGATAAAAATGCATATTATGAAATTATAATGGAATGATAGGTAACATTAAAGGATAAAAGGAAATGAGATTATGCTGAAAATAAGATAAGTTTAACTATTCGACGAGCTATAGTTCCTCGTTGTGTAATAATATCAGCAGCTATAACTCGTGCAACGGATCCTGGATATATCTTTGATACACGTCCTAGTCGCCATTCATTAACTGTGGTATTATCGTCTTTAATAACTACCATATCTCCCACAGAAATATTATTTTGAGGTGTTTTCCATTTATTCCTCTTGTGAAGCTCCTTAAGGTATTCACTTTTCCACCGTTGACAAAATCGTTGTTGTATAGCACGTAATCATTGCCAACGATTAATGATCGACATCGGCTGCGAGTTGATTTCTGGATCAGGAGGTGCAAGAAGGGGACTACCGGTTAGGAAATGTCCAGGTGTTAATGCATTATAATCCATTGGATCTTCAGACATTGGGGAAATCGGTCTGGAATTTAAACAAGATTCGATTCTGGAAAGTAATGTAGAAAATTCTTCATATGTGTATTTAAAAGGACCAGCAACATTACGGAAATGGGTTTTAAAACTTTTGACTCCCGCTTCCCTGGTGGAATGAAATGCCATTGGATATTCTGACAAGTAAAGTGAGCAGATAGTTCTGAGCGAAATGCTAAAAGAATTCTTTAGCCATTTGCCTTGAAGCGCCTATAAAATTTTTACCATTATCAGAGAACAATTGAAATGGAAACCCACGTCGTGCTACAAACCTATGAAATGCTGCAATGAAAGCTAGAGTTGAAAGGTCTGTTGTAGCCTCCAGGTGAATGGCCTTTGTAGCGAAACAGACAAAGACGCAGACGTATCCTTTAGTTATTCGACATGGTCTACCCGAAAAACTTTTTAAATCGAAAGGACCCGCGAAATCGATACCAGTATTGTAAAATGGACGTTGTAACTCGGTCCGCTCCGGGGGAAGTGCAGCCATAATTTGGCTTTTTACTTTTCCTTTATGAAGAACACATTTTTTGCAATTATGTATTGCAGTTTTTATAAATTTTTTTAGTTTTGGAATCCAAAGTTGTGTTCGAACAAGTCGTAGAACGAGTTGGTTCCCTCCATGAAGAGAGAGGGTATGAGTAAAACCAACTAATGGTTTTGAAAATTTACAATTATATGGAAGGATCAGTGGAAATCGTTCATCGTAAGATAAGGATGGTGCATTAGCAAGACGCCCATTTACGCGAAGGAGTTTTTTGGTGTCGAGAAATGGATTTAAATTATAATTTAAAATCGAACTAGATTTTTGAAGATTTTCGTGATTTTCTATAGCATTGTATTCATTTGAATAGGCAACCTTTTGAGCGATTTGAATAAGACGATTTCGAACATTTATAACCTCACATGGAGACAACACTGTGGTTTCATGATGAAAAGAATTTCTATATTTCGGCAGTGTCCTATGGATGAAACGAAAGACATAACAAAGTGTTCTAATCGCATTTGGAAATTTAGAAAATCTCTCTAAGATACCATCATAGTTCAAGAAATACGAAAAATTTACTTTAATTGCTTTTCTTTCTTCAGTAGTTTCTATATTAACTTGATTCGATTTTGGCCACTTAGTAGATGGAAGTTTTAACCAGGCAGGTCCACACCACCAAAGATCGTTATGAACTAATTCCTTAGGATAAACTCCACGAGTCGCAATATCTGCAGGATTGAATTGAGATGATACGTGAAACCAGTTGTCACACCCAACAGGTTGAAGAATTTTAGAAACCCTGTTAGCAACAAATGTCTTCCAATGACTGGGCGACTTTCGTAGCCAAGAAAGAACAATAGTTGAATCGGACCATTTAAAAAGATTATGTTCAGGAATATTAAGAGAGGGAAGAATAGAATTAATCATATATGAAAGAAGCACAGCTCCGCATAGTTCAAGCCGAGGAAGCGAAATACATTTTATTGGAGCTACTTTTGTTTTCGAAGTCATTAGATGGACATATTGGATTTGGATTTGGATTCCCAAAGTTTTCTCATTAAAATTTTGGACAATACAATAAAGGGAGAAAGCCAACCTGCGGGATCAAACAATTTGGAGATTTCTGACAGCACCTGTCTCTTTGTAATATGTTTTCGACTGGACAAAGCTTTTGCAGAAAAATAAAATACATCTAACTTCGCATTCCACCGCACTCCTAACGTTTTTGCATTGCTAGTATCTTCGAATTCGCAAAAGTCTTCTTGTAGGAGATCAGTTTTTTCAATACCTTCTAGAATCTGCGGAGAGTTTGATGTCCATTTTCGTAAATTAAAACCAGCTAATTTAAGAGCTTCGCTCAAATGATTCCTAGCTTGAATTGCTGTAGAGATATCTGGAGCTCCATAGAGAGCATCGTCAACATACATACTGTTTCTCAAGATGTCACTAGCCAAAGGAAAAGTTTTTTCAACATCTGATGCCAATTGAATAAGCGTCCTGATGGCTAAATAAGGTGCACAGTTGACCCCAAAGGTCACAGTTTTTAATTCATAGTCCTGTATTTCTTCGTGCATTGAATTTCGAAAAAGGATTCTTTGCTAAGGTGTATCATTAGGATTAACAAGGATTTGTCGATACATTTTCTCTATATCGCTGTTAAAAACGTATCGATGAAATCTCCATTTAAGTAAAAGAATAATGAGGACATTTTGTAATACAGGGCCTGAATACAACATATCATTTAAAGAAATACCGTTGGAACTTGGACATGACGCATTAAACACAACCCTAACCTTTGTAGTGGAACTCTCTGATTTAATCACGGCGTGATATGGAAGGTAATAAGTCTCATAATCATGGACCGCTGTAGGAGGAGATACTTTTACCATATGACCGAGTTCTAGATACTCTTGCACCTAAAAACGCGTGAACGTTTGAAAAGACGTTCAGAAATGAACGTTCCCTCTGAACCCGAATCAAAAAATGCTTTGGCGGGAAATTTAAACACATTATGATGAACTTGTATCATTGCAGTTGCTAGAAGTACAGATTTGGATTTTGACGAAAAGCATGACCTAATATTTGTAGTTGATGGTGCTGTAGATAATTGTGGCTGATTTTCAGAAGTTGAAGTCGCAACCAAAATTTCATTTTCCCGGTGAAGAAGGCTGTTATGTCTTTTATGGCATGTACGACAGTTAAACGAACTTGAGCAATCCTTTACTCGGTGCTGTATAGCGAAGCAATATAGGCACAAATCAAATTGTTTTATACATGAAAATCTTTCATCAATGTTCATTTGAAGGAATTTCGGACATTGTCTAATAGGGTGTTGGCTAAATGGACAAAGTCGACATGAAGAATTATCCGAGGGTGAAACATTAGTTTGACTGTTCTTAACCTTTCTTGTATTCTCCCTAAAATTGGATGGAAAATGAAAATTTGAAGATGCGAGTGGCCCTTTGACATCAGATACTGTTTCAAGAGTCTGAAAACGGTTGGTTAAAAATTCGCTCATTTGTGACCATTTTGGGATTTCAGTCCTATTTCAGTCCCAAAGTGCTAATGTAGTTTCTGGTAGACGTGTAGAGCAAACGTATACAAATATTGAATCCCAGCTGTCTATATTAATCTTATAAAGTTCGAGAGTAGAAACACAACTATTTATCTGAAGCTGTAAATTCTTAATTCCTTCACAGGATTCTGTAAAGATTTGGGGTAGATTGAGAAGTAAACGCAGCTGAGTATTGACCAACATTCTCTTGTTTTCGAATCGCTCTTTTAATCTTTTCCAGGCTAAATCAAATCCTTCGTTTGTTGGTGAATATTTTTTTTACAATATCTTTTGCCTCTCCGCTAGTATTCCTATTTAAATAAAAAAGTTTTTGAATCTTGCATAACCGAGGGTTATTTATAAATAGATCTCTGAACGTGGGCCAGGTTTCATAGTCCCCATCAAAAAGTCCGTATCGCAGGGAGGAAGATGCATATTTTGAACATTTACTGGGTCTTGTGCAGAATGTCGCGAATCTTGTTGTTGTCTGGCCACGGTAAGTTCTTGTATTCGAGAATTTAATCAGGAGATAAATCTTACATAAGTGATATATGCAGATTGATGACGAGACGCTATCGTTTCTTCATCGGCTGTATGTGACTGGGCACCATCTTCATTGGAATCATTTTTATTAAGTTCTTCAAGACACTTCTGGTAAATATTTTTGACACCCTCCCAAATAGATTTCATTTCGTCGCGATGAACTTCAAGCGAATATATGGAAGATCCAGAGATCTGGGATTCATCGAATTCTGCATCAAACCGTATGAGGCCGTCAGTAGATCTAATGTATTGTTGCAAATAAGGCATGTTAACTATGAAACTAAAGTAAATGAAAGACCGACACTCACTTGGAAATATTTTGGTTGCACGAAACTTAATATACAAGTGGATTTAATTTTGATACTGAACAAAATAAAAGTATAGGATATTTTTCTTTTTTACCAAAAGATGTGTGAAAGATACAATGAAGGGATATGGAATGATAAGGTACTGAAGTATAAAATATATTTACCGAGTACTTTCTTGTTGATAAATAATCCAAATAGCGCTGTATGTATGATGGATTTATATTCACGTATGTAATTAATAACAAATGCTTAGTTCTTTTTATTGATATTTTTTTATAAGTGCAATACGGTTTGTTTTTGTTTCGGTGATTCGTGTTCAATAGAATTCAAATTTATCTTCTGACAAAAAAAAAAAAATTACGTGATTAAATTATATTTCCTTTTTAATTTAGTTAGTACTTAGAAAAATTCTCACAATTTTGAGACATTTTATTTAAAATCTGCTGTATAATTAAAATTTGGTTTTATTATTAGTTTGGTTTGTTGTTATTATTTCGCTTTAATTTTATTTGCTCTTTCTATGCATGTTTTTTTTTCTACTTTTACTGTTTTCTGAATCAACAGCGGCTAGGAAAGCAAATAAATAAATGAAAACAAAACAAAAAAGAATAAAAAGATAAAAAGGAATCGATTAATAACTAGCTAATATTGATAAATTTCTTTGAGAAATGTTGATAAAAATTTGTATTGCAATTAATGTTGCAATTTAGAGAATGAGAGGTAATATTACTAATGTATATACACATATATACAACGAAATGTTGCAATGGGTTGCTGCTCTTTTTAATGATTGAAGTGATCGTAGAAACTTTTCATTTATTTTATTTTCATTTCTTTTTTGTTTCATTCGAATATAAGAGAACGCCCTTTGTAGTTTTAGCGCGAATGATATTAAGGAGAGAATTAACGGATCACGGCACAATTTTAAGAGAAATATTTTCAATTATGTTTTATAATGATAATAACGCCCCCTAGTGATAAAATTCATGTTAGGGTTTTCGTACGTAAACAACTATATATATTTAATGTATAAATATAATAAATTTAATGAAGCATTTGTTATAATCAAATTTATTTTAGGGATTATTACAACAAATTTCATAATATGTACGAAATATTTTTTACAACTTGTTTATAATAAAACAGAAAAATTTACAATTGGATTAAAATCCACGAAGATAACGCAAATATCTATTTTTAGCATGATTTCCGCGATGGTTCGCGATTTATAAGTAATATAAATTGCCTTTTTTAAAATATCGACCAAAATATTTGAGTTAAAAATGGATGGAAGTGAATTAGTTAAAGATAATGAACTTACCAAGGTTGGAAATCGATACCATTATAAATACCGTTTAAGTTTGGATAACGTAACTGATACCGAAATTATAATTTTGTTAAACATACCGGTATTCAAATACTGTTTCCTTCTGTTCCGGTATTTTAGTTTCGGTATTTTAAAAATTAAATTTTTTCAACATAATATGATATTAGAAGAATAAATATAATGCGACTTTATTTTGATGAAAAAAGTTTTACCAAACACAAAAAAATTATTGTTGAAGATGTGGGATAATCTCTCAATTATTTATAATATGAAATTAAAGATAGGTTCTTGATTTAAGATCAAATAAAAAAAAAAACGTTCATCCGCCACCACTTTAAGACTTATTAAGTTCTACATTTTTAAGTGAACTTTTAATAAATTATTCTTCAAAGATACTTTTAAATCTGGTAAAATCGATACTGTATTTTTTTCGGTTTCCATCCTTGGAAATTACCTTTAAAATGATACTTGTAGCATTTTTATGTTGAATTTTATCGGTGGAAAATTTCTGATTTAAATTTCGCGGTCGAAAATCTCCAAAAATAGTCTTTTCTAATTCGAGAAAAATGTATATGTAGAGCATGAAGCCATTTTGAATGTTTTCTGTAAATATCGTGCGGCGACATTTCTTTATTGTGAAGTTTAGTGAAGTTTCTGTGCCGGTTTAAAACCTCCTATTTAATATCTCCTATGAATTTCTTAAATATTGGATGTAATCTCCTATGAATTTCTTAAATTTTGGATGTAATCCGTGATCCAGCACTAAAAGATAAGTGAATTTTTAAATTTGCTTTGGCTTATGTAGATTTCTCAAAACTAATATTATTGTATTTTTACTGCATTTGGTTCCAACATGTAGTGGTGGTTGCATCGCACTTTGCTTTTCTGTTTTCTTGATGTTCGCTGCAGTAACAATTTCTTGTTCTGTGTGTGAGTTTCTATTTATGTGGCTACCATACTATCCACTCACAGCTTCCCTCAGTATCCTTCCGTCGGACTGTTGGCTTTACTGGGATGACGGTAGCTTGGTTTTATAGCAATATATTAACAATGGTTTTTCCAACGCAAAAATTGGTCTGGTTCATTCTATATATATTAATATATTAAACGAGAGAAGAAGGTATAGTCGGTCAAGACCGACCATATGATACCCTACACCATTGCTTAT
>MINK01192266.1:0-14577 GCA_001735545.1 Phormia regina | reverse complement strand
TCTTTTTTACACGGTTTGCCATTGGAGGCAAGGCCTTCACTTCTCCCTTCCAAAAGGAAGCGAAAAGGTAAGGATTCTTAAATAGATATGCTCTTTTATATTTTGAATGCTATTAAAAAAGAGTATGAAATATATTAAAAAAAAACTTCCTTCTTTATCGGCACTTAAAGCAAGACTAAATAAGTTTGAGCATTGTAAGTTTCGTAATTACAAATTTTCTGTTTATAATGAGAAAGTTAGTAGGTGAGTGACACCTTCTANNAAATATTTTTACAGAAGGCACAAAGGAATGTGTTTAAAATTTGTTCGGAGGCATTCAAAAAGGCCTTTTGGGAGGAAGTACTAACATATTTTCTTACTGGGTTAGTAATAAGTAATTGTATTGAACGTCCCTACTGTAAATACCATATATATACACACACTTGTAATAAGTGGTATAGTTCTCATTCAGTTAACATATGAATAAGTTTAAGTGAACAAAGTTTGCTTACAGTCGGGGCGGTTCAAACAATACAAGAACTTGTCATACATATCTCGGAAATTATATTAATAATTGAAAAGCCGACTATTGATTTTACAAAAGTAAAAAAAGTCGATTTTTTATCAGGACACTTGACTTCGGTTGGGTGTCAAATAAATTGCACAGTAAACTTCGGTTGCTCGTTCTCACAGTTAACTTCGGTTGGCTGTTCTCACAGTAATCTTTGGTTGGCTGGTCTTACGAGTGACCTAGGTTGCTGGTTTTCACAGTAAACTTCGGTTGGCTGTTCTCACAAGTGACCTCGTGTCGCTTATTGAAGTAGAATATTAACCCGTAGAAGAAGTGCTGGTAGAAGTAGTTAAACATTAGCTTTAAGAAACCATTGTACGTATTGTAGAAAACATACCATCTTCGATCCCGAAGCTGCTACCTGAACCAGATACCGACTCCGCCGTAAACACGAACCAGTTTTAACAGCCGAGTGTGTCTAACGTACAAAATTAACGCTTATTCCTTTTCTACTAATGAAACAAGCCTGCAAGCCGAATACCCAAACCGATTCTGCAACACGCTGAATACCCGAACCGATTCAGCTGCAAGCCGAATAATCAAACCGATTATGTCGAGTCGAGTTGCCGAACCGATCCTATTATAGGCCACATAGCTAAACCTATCTTACTGTAAGCCAAATAACCGAATCTGTTGTTAGCCGAAGAACTGTAATAAGCCTAGTTGAAGAAGTTACATAGGCCAATATAAACCGAGTCATCAGTATCGTATTTATTCTCTCGTATTGAATATTTTGTATTTAGAATTAAATAAATACTCCATTAAATTATTTTAACCCCCAGAAAGGGTAAAGCAACCGTGTTATTACTTAAGGTTTGTAGATCCTGGAGGCGACTAAGTTACCTCACCCGACGACAAAACCACGTTATACATTACATTGAAACCAGCCATTGAATTTATTTCTTAACAAAATAAGAAAATCATTTATTTGGATTAATGTATTAGTACATTGAATTCCTTTATTCAATGTACTAATACATTGATTTATAGGCTAGATTAAGTTTTGAGTTTGAACATTGTAACAATAACGGGGGCTGGTCCAGAAGTTGGACACCTCGGGTGTTCAAAAAATTTCAAACGATCCAGATTCTTCACCACAGATGTAAAGGGCATATATATTTTCATCGGACAGTAAACATGTATTATTGCTTATATTAGATAAATTTTAAGCCAAATTTCGTCCCCCTGGGTTGTTCCGTTCGAGCTATATCCTACTTTCAATAGACGCAGAGACGGATGACTCAGAATATATCCGGGACGCAGAAAATATATATTTTGTACTTTATATCACCATCTTTATGAGGGTAGGTATAACAAGTTGATATTTTGTGGATTTTTGTAATATAGCACGTCCGTTCGGTACGTGAAATTTTTATGTTATAGGAGACTATTAAAACTGGTTATGATCGGTTCATTATTATACGGTTTCAACATTCAAAAACACCTTAAAAAAAGGAATATTAAAAAAAAATGGGTGAAAAGAATTTCTATATGAGTATCAGTATTTGTACCGAATTTTATGGATATCGGTCCACAATTGACCATAGCTTTAATATAGCTGCTTCCTCAGGATATCACTTTAACGGACATAAATCCCAGTATCAACTTATTATTCGACACAAATAACATTTTTATAAGAATAAATAAGATTTTATAAAGATCGGTTCATAATTGATCATAGCTCCCATATAAGACACAATTTCGTGAATCATCCTAAAGTGCATAAATATATTTGAATCTCAGTATCGACTTAACATTCTGTTAGTATTTATTATTTTACATTTAATATAAGTATAGGACCATAATTGGTCCCTTCCCGAACTTTGGTTAACATATGCAATGGTGTAGGGTATCATATATTCTCGTTTTCTCTTTCAGACCTTTCTAAAGCCTCCCGATGACATAAAAAGGTAAAGTTCAGTTCACTTCTAAAAGTAACCCTACAAGTCCTTTAAGTTTGCCAAGCAGTCTATAGAAATATAAAAATATTTGAAATCGGAAAGGATTTGTAGAAGTTATGATTTTTTGAAACTTTCACATGCTCATTTTAGTCAACTTGGAGGCTCAGTAAGTTTTATCGTGCTCTGACCAGATTTAACCAGATTTATGGGCAAAAATTTTGCTTTTGCCTCTAGTTTGTAGCATAACGATGCACAGTGTTTCATTCTAAATATTAAATGGAAATAAATTTGCAGTTTTTAAATACGTAATCCATTTTACATTACATTAATAGTAGGGTCTTCATTTCGTTAAAGAAAAAAATAGTCGCCCCTGTCGTCATCAGCAAAATATTAAAAATATTATTGCAATATTTGAAAATTTTATTCAAAATTGTTATTACCACTATACGTTTTGAAAATAAAATTAATATTTTTTTTACAATAATATTAATATATAATAAAGTTAAGGATTTTTATTATTCAAAAGATATTAAAACTTAATTCTAAAAATATATACAATATATATGTATGTAATTTTGCTCGTATTAACAAATATATTTTTAAGTCTAATAAATATTTGTTTTGCTTTTTTTTCGCTTGCCTGCTTATTACTTTGACACTTCGATGACTTCATTAATTTATGTATTTCTTTATAGATTTTCTATTATTTGGCTGTTGAATATGTGTGACAGACATAATGTAGTCTATTTTATTAAATATTCTTATTTGTTGTTTTTTTTTTCTGCTGTAGCTCAATTTTTGTTGTTAGTAAAAAAATAGTAATAATAATAATAAAAAAAATCATATTGCTGGGGTTACGAAATTATGTATTCTAAAACAATTCTTTGTCATTTGTTATTTTGCGTTTCGTATCGAATAGAATAATAGAGACAAACCAACGAGCCAATGCATGGAATAGTGTTGGAGGCGTGAGAGTAGAGGAGGGATATTTAGACATTCAGGCCTGTCGTTGACAGATAATGATAATATTGTTTTTATACACATATTCATACTTGCAAATGTTTTGAAATTCTATAAAATATATATATTGATTGTACAATGTACATACTTATATTATTACTTACATATACGAATATTAATAATAAATATACGAGGGTTGTATAGTTATATAATATAGTTGAAAGAAAATTTTAAGAAAAAATGGATAAGTCTTTGTACATAAAATAGTATTAAAAGTTTATAGTCCTAAAAATATTAGTATCATATTTTACTGTAGCTGTGCTTATTAAGTAGTTTTATTTTGAAAACCATTTCACAATATTGTTTTAGTTTTTTTCTAGCAACCCTCGCATTAAATAAATAGTTTGTATATATAAACGTTTTTATTATTTTGGCGCTGTTCTTATATATTATTTTCAATTTAATTTTATATCTTAGTTGATTGTTTTTTCTTTTTTTTATATTTTTTTACATTATTTTCATTTATTTCTTTAAAAATTAGGCCAATGATTGATTAGCTGAGACCACAGATACAATTATACGAGTACAAAATGTTGTTGCTACAACTTACTCATGTTATTTATACTGTAGCTGTTGCTGCTGATTTATGGAACGAGTGCAAGAGTTCTAAAAATCTTGCTATTGCAAGAGAGCGTGTCTATGGTGTTTGTAGCAGGGATGGAAAATTAGGATTTGAATTAAACGCAATTTGTCACAATAAAATTTCATATGTTTAGAGTAGAGTTCATTTTGAGTTGATTTGTAGAACAATAGATTCCTTGTTGGTCAGGGGGATAGAAAGTGGCACTTTAAATTGTTCCCTTAGGTATGTCATTAAAAAAATTCATTGATATGACAGAAAAGAACAAAAAGGTGGCAATATTTATTGTCTGTTAAAATTTGTTTTTTGTTCGGGATTATATATATTTTTTTTAATGTTACCAAAAGAAATCTTAACGCAAATATGTGTATAATAACTCCAGAGGAACCTAGGAAAAGGTCTCCTCAAAAGCCCTATCCTAATTTTGTCAATTTTGAAAATGTTTGTAATATCTCTAGATGGAAAAGAATTAACACAAAACATGTCACGAAATTGGTACAAAGTGACGGGAACCGGTTTTAGTTCTAACAATTTATTTAAACTGGACCTGTCACTTTAATATGGCGTTGGCCTAGGAGTAAAAAATTCACCCCTTTTAAGCAGTATTGGGACAGGTCACAAAACTGTTCCGAAAGGGCATATTCAGTATTAATATATAGAATACAATTTTGTAAATATTTAAATAGGTATTTACAATTTATATTTTTTCTTAATATCGATGGCAGCACCCCGAATCTAACCCAGATTACATTTACTTATCTTATGTTTCACAATCACTCAGCCACATATTGTTATAGCGTGCGAGCTGGTAATTGTTCATTAACTGGTTAATCTGGTTCTCAATTGGAACTTTGATGACTGTTCGGTGTCAATTGGTACCTAACTGAAACTTTGGTGGCTATTAAGTGTTAATTGAAACTCAACTGGTACTGAGCGACTATTGCACCAACTTCCTACAGGGATATTTATGTTAAATTCTCAAAATATAATGCTGGGATCGGCAAAAAATTAATTCAATTAAAGACGTTTCTATATAAGTTAAACACCTATAAACTACTTTCCAACGGGCCCCTCTTATAATGACAGATCGACGAATTTAATGAAAGAAGTAAATTTTTGAAAAACGTTTTTCCCGCATTGATATTTTGGGCATTTTGGTATAAAAAATGTAAGTTTTTCTACTTATTTTATTTAAGGACAAAACTATGTATATTACGGCAAAATTTCAATAGGATATCTTTGTTCGTTTTTTTATTACAATCTAAACATTAACATTGTTATTAAAAAAACGCTTTAAAACTTAATTCTTCATTTTTCACATTAAGGTCTGAAGTATATAAAATTTAATTTATTTTTATTTGTTATAATTGTGCAGGCTATTGGTGAAATATATACTGACCATTACCAAGTAATCAATAATATTACTAATAAATAATGTTAAAAGAAAAACTAAATCATATGTAAATGTCAGAATATAAAACAAAATTTGTAAAATATTATGATGGAATGAAAAATAATTTCGTTAATGTTCTAAAATATTTTTTTTTCAACTAAAAGTTTAAAGGCATAAAATTTTCCATCTTTGTTTTCTACTGTCTAGTGTTGGTATCTTGTCAGTCATTGACATATAATTCATATGCTTCGAATTGTTTTTCTTTTATAACTTTTTTTATTTATTTATTTTTTGTTCAGGTGCTGTTCAATTCAGGTTAGACTTGAATCTAGATATAATATGTCAACACATTATCAATTATAAATTTTCACTTTAGCGTCTCTAGTTTTTATTTCTTGGTGTACAGACGAAAATATATACCTAAATAATTTTAAATACTGGTATGTATAACCATTAGGGCGGCACAAAAATTTTAGTCGATTTATTAAAATATGTCTTTATTTAGTTTAAATATGTTAATACTTGAAAGGCGATACTTATATTTTAATTTAATATCTATATAAGTAAGTAAGTATCTATGTACGTAATACATTTTTTGAATTTTAACGTTTTTTGTTAATTTTTACAAATTCAAAATCCTTTATTTTTACTCACAATAAAGATCTTGCTCCAGTTTATTATATTTGACCCAATATGAGTATCAATCAAGAATATCTGCAATTTTATTTTTTTTAATCTTGCAGAAAACAACAAAAAAAAAAAAAAACTATAAAATATCCATTTGAAAATGTTACCTCTTACTATGTACATCAGCTTAAAAAAATCGTTTTCGGATATGAAATGTTATGGATAAAATTAGAGATTTTGTATGAAAAAACTGCAGTCAGCTTTGCTTCAGAATATCAATATATGAATATTGTATTGCAGCGATTCATAGCTTTCACTTGACATTGATGGTAAATATTTTATATATATTTTTAAAGTTACTTACTTTTAAACATTTTGAAGACCTTTTTATAAAGGAATGTTTGAGTAGATTTAATGATGTCCATGCGTCTGGTAAATGCAAAGCTTGTGTGCAAATTACAAAGAAGAAGAAGATAATTATTTAAGTGATTGTGATTTTTAAAATTTTTCAATGTAACTTGCAAACGAGTATTTAGACTTATTTACGTTTCAACGAAATCCAAATGGATAAAACACCACGAATGCTGATGAAGTGTGTACAGGCACAAAAAGTACGTATTGCATTTTGCTGGTGTCTAATTATAGTCCTCAAGCATTTACACCCAGTGTAAGGCGTACGCCATGTTTAGGTTTCAACAAAACCCAAATGGATAAGACATCACGAATGCTGATGAAGTGTGTAGCGGCACAGAAAATATGGAATAACCATTATGCTGGTGTCTAAGTATAGACCTCAAACGATTGCAAACTTGTTTTGGGCTAATTTTTGAATAAAATCAAAATTTATGCATTAATTCTAATGAAATGGGTCTTTTCCTATTGACCATAAATTTATTATTATGATTAAGGAAGAAAACTTTCAAATTTTTACACTTACGAATTTAAATGATTTTTGAAAAAAGTACAGTTTTTGCAAATTTTGCATAAAATTGTATTTTTTTAATTATGCGTTTATGATGATGCTTGTAATACATAGAACAAACCATCAGACTACCTATTTAAAGTATTCCATGCGACTAAGAATTACTTTCTGAATCGATTTTACAATGTCCATCCTGGTAAACCTTGCAATACTACTGTTCACAATTAGTGAAATTTATAACACCACCTTATATTAGGTAACTGATACACAAATATTTGATACAAAGATTGATATTTATGTTGAACTTATTTTACCGTACTTTATTAAAATATTCCTGTATTAGGTATTATAATCCCCATACAAAAATATTCTATAGAAAAATTTTAATAAAATACGGTAAAATAAGTTCTATATATAAAAAAATACAGATTCCCATTTAATGTCAGTATACAATGGTTTTAAATCACTTTTTTTTTTAAAATGATTCAGAACCGTCAGAGATACTTCAATAAAAGTTCACATGGTTGGAGCAGAGATGTTTTCGAGTTGAGTTGGTGGAGTACAAGTTCAGGGGGGAAATGGGTGGTGCCCTTAAAAAAAAATAAGCTAATAGTGATATTTTTTAAAATCAGAGAATTAAAAAATGACCAATTTTTTTACATGAAAATATCCAAACTGCTAATCTGTAAAAAATATATTAAAAACTTACTTTTTTCATTGCAATGGTCACCCTGTTGCAGTGTTGCCAATTTAGACCTTTTCAATCTTGTTTAGCCACCAAAAAAATTAATTTAGCCATTAGCCATTTTTTTAGACATTTTTATTTGCATTTAGCCATTTTTAGTCATTTCTACATTTTTTGTTATTTTTTCAATTGAAATTCAAATTGATTTCCAGACATGCGCTGATCCACGGGGAGGGAAAAAGGGAAATTTCCCTCTCCAAAATGAGAAATCTTAATACAAAATTTGTACTAAATCATAAAATTTAAGCATGAGCTAGATCCGCGCCTGTTTCTAGTAAAAGATCTAGTCAAATAAAAAATAAATTCAACAATATAAAATGAAACAAATATACCCAAAAATTCCGAAAAGAGTGGTTTAATAATCCAAAATTTAAGGACTGGTTTTCTGAATCTAAAAATTATGAATTCGCTTTAAAGATGCTCTCATCGACCACGACGAATGCGGAAGTGGGCAGAGTTTGTAGCCAAATAAACTACTAATTAAAATTAAATTTAGGAAATAGATTGAATTTAACAACTGTGGATTATAAATTATGGTTCATTTAAGTTTAATTTTCTAAATAAACAATATTTTATTATTTTAATTTAAATATTTAAATTTAAGTTATTAAAATCTCATAGGAACAAATGAATGCTTACGATAAAAATAACAACGATATTGACTTTATTGATGACCTTTTTTTAAATTCTTAATTTTATTATTATTTTTATGCCAAAGAATTTGTAAACTAAAAAATATGATCTCCACATAATTAAATGAATCGGTTTGTTATTATTTTTGTGATGTTTTCTTATACATATATTTTTAGCCGTCCTTTGTTTTATCTCAAGAAATTGGCAACACTGCCCTGTTGTTACAAGAGGACGTCGTCAGAAAATACTTTTTGGGTGTATATACACAGTGTATTTGCCCCTTTTTCAACCACCTGGCCACTTTTTTGGCTCCTTTTTTAAATAGCAACTAAATGGCGACTATATGCTAAATGACTTTAAACTAAGTTGACTGAAATATATTGATCCACTATATATTAATTTAAACAAAAAAATTTATATTATTTAGATGATTAATTATTGATCGATCTTCGTGAAATTTTGCACTTATATTATATAAGTGTTATATGTATCGAATATTAAATTAATATTACCTTTTATATACGATTTATGCACGTTAAAGTGATTTCCGAAAGAGGGGTTCATATGGGAGCTATGGTAAATTATGGATCGATCTTCAAGAAATTCGGCACATGGAACTATGCTTTCATAGAACCTATTTGTGTTAACTTTCATTAAAATATTTAAATTTTTAAGATATTTTTGAGTGTTAAAACAAAATTCCGGGAGAACCTTTATATGGGCGCTAGGTGAAATAATGGGCCGAGCATGACCAAAATCAATAGGTTTCGTCCTTGTGCCAAAAAGGTCACATGTACCAAGTTTCATCAAATTATCTCTAAAATTGCGATACCGTCCAGCCAGCCAACCAGCGTACGGACGGACATCGTTAAATGGTCTTAAAAAGTGATTCTGAGTCGAAGGGTATACTTTAAAGTGGGTGTAGGAAAATTTTTTCTCTGCGTTACAATATTTGCACAATGTTAGGGTATAAAAACGCTTAGTTTTAAATGTATGTTAACTATTTTTGTGAATAAATATTTATTTTTGCAATAATACAAATTATTGTAAAAAATTGGAAAATATTGTATCTCAATTTTCTTAAAATATTTGTTTATGCTATCAAATAAACAAATTTTAAGGAGTTTTTAGGTTTTACAACAATTGGCCCCTTTTTAAAAAAAATCCTCTTTTTGCCGAATTTTTATTTTGAAATCCCCTTTTTGGGATACTTTTTGAAAATTCTCAATGGTAGCACCATATATAGATATGGATCTAAAATATTTTGAAGTCAATTACTGCTTTGCAATTTGAGAACATAACAAAAAAATTCCAAAAGTTGGATAGGCCTTGTGGACAGAGCTTAGTCCGAAACTCTTCGTTAAACGTTCACAATGATAGGGCCAAAAAAAAAAAAAATAACCAGCAAAAAGTATTGCCACCTTTTTGGAAAAAATAAAAAAAATTAAAANNTACCAACTACGCTTAATAGTCTCTCGAGATATTTAACTTTTTTATATATTCTATTTATTTTTTTTTTTTTTATTATGGTTATATTACATGGCTACTCTCTGAAATAAATAAACTATGCTATGTAATCTTAATATTCAATTAATCATAAATACAGTTTAGCCTTCTAATACTCTCTAGTCATTTTAAAATTAATACAAAAATTATAAAAATCCAAGAAATTGTGTAAAGTGCAATAATTCCATTTTTGTTGGATGCCACTGTATTTATTTTTTTTTTGCCATAAATACGTTTTTAGTTTTATTTAATTAATAAAATTTCAACTACAGGATTTCCTTTTCATTTTCAATCATATTTATGATATTAAATCTATATTATAGTTTTTAACGATAAATAATTTTTAACAACTAATTTTTCGTAATAAATTTCCTTTATATTTAATTTCTTTATTTAAAAACTTAGATAAATGATAGAAACATATAAAACATACATACGTACATCTGATGTATTGAATTGGTTTATTTAAAAAGTAATTTAATTTCAATGTTAGTGGAAATGTCTGCCATTTATCTTTAGCCGTATATAAATGTCTAACATATTTTTCATTTGTTAAATAATACTTAATTGCTTTGCTCAGCCATAACAATCAAGTGTAATTTTGTTAAATACTTGATTAATTGAAATTAATTCGTTTCTTCTAAAGGCTAGATAATGACAGATGACATGGTCCGTATTGACGTTGCCAATATTTGAAATTGATTTGAGAGGAAATTTTTATTTAATTTCTCCATAGGCGATATTATATGTATTGATTACTAATTATGGCCTTTTTTTTTGCTGGTGGATTTTAAAGTTTTAGGTTTAAAGACAAATGTTTAAAAACAAGTAACTAGTAGGAATTTAATTATATAGAGATACACGCAACTTTTGGTATAATAAAATATCTACTATTCGTATGCAATTTTTCTTTCCCCAAAAAACTTTTAAGACTCCTCTATCTATCATAATTTTTCATACTTATGTTGTGTGTGTAAATATTTAAAGTAAAATAATTTAGTTGTGAAAAATTACATTAACACCTTTTTATTTATTTAGATTTATATTTAGTCCATGAATATATCCATTTAATTTAAAAATAAATTTTACATATTAATGTATAATTTTGTAATTTATCTTAAAATGTTCATAAGAATTAATGTATGTCTGTCACAGTTAAGTCTCTAAGTGTGCCCCATATGTATCTGTTTGTAACCATTAACTGTGGCTTATACATACATATGTATCTATAATAAATTCATACATCTTTTTATATTTACAAAAAAATTTTTGATTTCATATCTCTTACTTATTTATATTGTACCAATAAAAATATAAATATATAAAATACTTACGTATACATTTGTACCTATACTTCAGATACATGCATACATACATATATATGTACATAAGTATCTATATTTAATATCTATGGTATTTATGGATTTTATTAATACATTACACACGTGTAGGAAATTAACGAATATTTACTATATTTATCATGAAAACTTAAAATATCACATTTAACCAGTTTCTGATATGATTTCATGTTTAAAGACGAGTGAAAATAATTATCAGTGAATAAATATAAATCTTTTATAAATTCAAATGTTAAGATATTATTTAGTCTTATAGATAAGTTTTTTTTTATATGCATCTATAATCGTGCCTCCACCTACGATGATGATATAAGTTGATCAGTAACCTTCTGTTATAAAAACTATAAAAATAAACATTAAATTAAAAATAGTGACATCAAAAAGTTTTCACACTCCCTCTAAAAAGTATAATATTGTAAGTTGTTTAAAAGCTGACTCAAAAAGCGTTGTAAAAAAGTATGAAAGATTTTGTCGATCAAGCCTAATGATGTAATATAATTCATAAAATATAGCCCAATGATATTTACTCAAATTATGGAAGGGATATCTTATGAGACCCCTGGCCCCTTGTACAAAGCGTATTGTACATTGTTCTTTTAAATATACATTTAAATATTAGGAAGAAGGCATTAAGCTATAATTAATCTGCATAAAATTTTGCTCATGAATTTATAGGTTTGGTCTTATTTCATAAAAATAACAAGTGCCAAATTTTAGTAAATATCTTGAAAATTATGACCTGTACTTTGAGAACCAGATTTATATGGATGGCTGGCTATCCGTACAGATGTACTAACATCGTTAGATCGACTAAAAAGTGATACTGACTAGATAGGTATATTTTATTATGGGTGTTAGTTAATTCTGGCTTTGCCTTAGAAACACTACCTAATTATACATCTATGGCGGTGAAGGCTGTATAATTAGCAAAGCAAAGTCTTTTAAAGTTCTCAACTAAATTCTTCATGCATAAAAGCTTTTATATTAATTTTGACTAGAACTATACTAAGAATATAAAAAACTAAGCATGGAATATGCAGATTTTTTTGTATCACTATAATTATGCTAATAATACATGTGTGTATGTGTATCTATCACAAAAACGACATCATTTTCATATCTACTTATAGGGGTTTTATATAAGTCAATAAATCCATAAATCTTAGTAACGAAACCTTAAATTTAATTTATCTGAGAAAAATTTTAAATTTCGTAATTAGTTGAAACATGTCTTATAGTGTTTGATAGCAGTATGAAAAGATAAAACGTTTTAATGGATCTTGGTAGTTTTCGCAAAATATTTATTAAATAAAAAATTGTAAAATCTTTGAAATCATATACCACTTTAAGTTAAAAAACTTTTGAATTGAAATAATTAAGTATGGTGACCATTAGAGTGTCGCGAGAATAGCGTTTTTCTAGATTTCGATGTAGGAACACCTCACAAACGATACATAATAATAAGCTGAACATGAGAAAAATATTAAAAGAATTTAAAAGTTGGTCTTGAGTTCCCTGCCAGCGATTTTAAAGTCATGGGTCCCATTCTTTTTGGTCAAAAGAAAGTTTTGATTTTTGCTGGTTATGGAAAAACTATTTTATTAATTTTTGATAAAAAAATTTTAAAAATCTGAAAAATTACATATTTACAGTTTCTACTACAACGCGACATTTTATATTTTAGCCTTAAAAGGAACAATATTATAAAATTCTTATCTATTTTTTTAAGAAAAATACTGAATTTTTTGTGCATGATTTATAAAACTATCCATTTCAAGACTAAACTCAATACGATACATTCAATCGCTGGTGTGGAAATGGAGATCAATTAAGAAAAAATTTTAATATTTTCCCCATATTCAGTCAATATTTACGCGTCGTTTGAGGGGTTTTCCAACAAAATGTTTGTCTACGGGACACTTTAGTGATCATATTAAATGCTCAATATCCTATTGTATTTTTATTGTAAATATTCTGCAATAAATTAAGGTAATCATTTAAACAATAAACAATTTTTTTAAACTATTCCTCTAATTTTTTGTTACAATTCGACTACAGGATAATCTTCGTATTCTAAACCATCCAAAAGTAGAGAAATTATTTCGCTTTTCAATTATTGTACTCACGTATATATAATTAATATCAAACTTTACTTGCTTATATATCATAGTGATACGCTAGCACTTATATTGATTATCCCAGAACAAATAAAATAAATCCTATTAATATTAATAAGACTGTGCTAAGATAAAAAAATATTTTGGGTGAGAATGTAAATAAATTGGGAGTTATTTCCAAAAACTTAATTTCTCAGTCTACGGAGCATTATAAATTTTTTATCTCGAATTAGAAAGACAAGATATCTAAATTTAAATAACAAAAGGCCTTTAAATTTTGTTTTTGTCAGCTTTAATACGAATTTTTAAAACAATAACAACTACAACATTTCCGGACCAAAAAGAAAGATGGGTCTGAAGTTTGTCCAATAGACAATGCTTGTTGTATTTTATTGAAATCGGGGATGCTAAGTTCAGTTGCTGTCCGTTTTGACATGAAATCACTGCAATACAATTTTTTTCGGTCAAGAATATTCTATAAACTAAAAAAAATGGACCAAGCGTGTAAGTGTTAAGTAAATTCGAAGATGTTTGGGACAAAAGCTTTCCCACAAGCCACTCTTCAAATTATGGTTCGAGATTTGAATTACTTTTTTGAAAAATTATGTTTATTTTTAAATGTTTTTAATTGAAATATTCACTCTATCGTTATAAGGATTGTTCGATAGAAAATAAATTTTTAACAAAAAAATTTAAGATTTTTTAAAATCAATAAAATTTGGCTATGGCTTTTGGGGAGACCTTTACCCCAAACACCTTCGAATCAGCTTTACAGACATTTTCGTTAAAACAAATTTCATAAGCGAAACTTTTATACCACTTTATCGACAAATAATATATGCGCCCTAAAGTATGCTTTCATATTTTCACATTTTTAGTAATCAAAATTTTGTCCACATTTAAGCTATCGAAGTAATCATTGCTTAGATATTAGGGTATCCAATCGATTAACCGCCATTCGGTTATCCGATTAATTTATGTCGATTAATTGTTCGAATAATTGAAAACTCTCTATTTTCGAATAACAAAAAAACAGAATAATTTGTGTCGAACAATCGATTAACTGAAATCTAGTTTTTTTGGTGTTATAATTTAATAAATTTTTTATTTATAGGTATAAAAAATGGAACATTTATTGGACTCTTCCGACTTTACAATATTTCTGGATCCCACGTTTGGATTCTTACTTACTTCTCTGAATATTATTTTTTTATTTAACAAAATG